>CAXKVY010000238.1:187500-205604 GCA_964058915.1 Tetropium fuscum
GTACGACCACACTCCACACTTCCATTTGTGTGCTAATAAAAATAGTCCTATACAACTTCTGCTATATTATTATTGACTTAAATATTTCAGGACATAAATTTAAATTGTATAATTGAAAAATATTCTTCAAGTTCAATCTCTTTTATAAACAAAATAGCAAGTAACATAGATCCATTGACCATTAAATAATAATTTCAAGTTCCAAGTTATAATATTAAAAATATACAGAGGCCTAATTGAACCTACCCCTACTGACTATAGGGAACATGCTTATCAGTGAACCTTTTCCAGATACAAATAAGTGTTCATAGAACTGGCGCCCATGGGAAGGATACAATAGGGAAGAAACAAAGTAAGTATCCTGAAACATTGTCAGATGTTTCCTCGCTATGTTATCACTGTCATTATCTTATTTATGAAATCTATAAAACAGTAAAATTTTAAAATATTTTATATATTTCACATTATTACAATTTTATCATTCCAACATTAAGAGCTTTGATAAATTCACATATCATTACAATTTGCCGCGCAACAGTATCTAGGTTTTCACAAGTTCATATCATCACAATTATCATCCCAACGTGGGGCTTTTGAATATATATATATATATATATATATATATATATATATATATATATATATATATATATATATATATATATATATATATATATATATATATATATATATATATATATATATATATATATATATATATATATATATATATATATATATATATATATATATATATATATATATATATATATATATATATATATATATATATATATATATATATATATATATATATTATAATAGGTACGTCAGGTGCCTTTTACGTCATAAATTTTTTGGCTCATCAAAGACGGACGTACGTCAGTATGACCGCCCTATGTTACCTGAGTTAAACACCTATTATGATATAATATATTGTATCAGTAGAAAAATTTGACTTTGTAATTCACATGCACTTGGCAGAAGCTAAGAATATAATTTATTTTACTGTGTAATATTTTCTTTCTACATTCATGCAAAAACAAAACTTTATTGCACTAAGTACCTATATTTAGTGCAAAAACTGGTTCTTTATTGCACTAGTGCAATGAAATTTGTATTGCACTAATATGTCATTCTACTACAGTGTTTTGTGATTATGACAAACATAAACATAAATTTTGACATTTAAGTACTAATGCTACCTAAATAAAACATTTTTTTGATTTTGCATGAACGTAGAAAAAATATTGTATGCAACTTGTACAAAAAGTGTTTGTTATATCATAAATAACTATTTATGATACCTATACTACTTCAAAGCGGCAACCTGGTACGTTGGAATATCAAAATACAATACAGTCTGCATATTATAAACCTCAAAACCATAAAAGTGAATTTCCATCATTTCTCCTCAATTTTATGAAATTGGCAATATTTTGTAGACGAAATTAACTAATTCGCGACTGTATACTGTATAGGACTATTTAAAAGACTACTTTTAAAAAAGTTATAAGATATATGTATAGGTCGTTCAATCAACGCTCTTACTTAGTTATTTAAGCTAGGTGCATCCCGAATGGAGCGAGTAGGTAGTAGGTACAGGGAACAATCGATAATCGTTCGCCTTTATGTTCCGGATTCAATAAGCTGGTGGCTTTGCTACAATTATATGTGCATAACAATGGAAATAATTACTTAACACTGAACTTGAAGCGTCCTTAGAACCCACTACTGTTATCATTACCTGTGCGATTGAAAAGGGACACCAATATCATGAGTTAATCATTCATTATAATTAGTCCTTTTAATATCCACACATTACCTATAAGGTACTATTACCCCAAATTATTCACAAACACAAAATAAACGAATATTTTTGTCAAATTAGATTCTGAACAATGCGACGGCTGATCGCTGGATGGATGTTGGCATCAGTGTGCGACGGACAGCGTCGCAAAGCGCCATATTGGACTGCGGCCCCTCCTATGTCTGCCTAGTGGCTGATACAGAGTTATCTGGGTAGGCGGAGCAAAACTCTCTGTTGTGCTCACTTTGATTGACAAGCCGGATTGATAAGAGTGCACTTGTTCACTATTTTATTTTTAAACTCTCCACTTTCTTATTTCATGCAGTTCGAAAGACGACGGTATAAATAGAATAAAATTGGAAACGTGCGTCAGAGAATAAATTATTCAGATTTATTAAGACTATGGGATATTTAATTATCAATCCAAACTTGGAGATAGCTGAAGTGCAAAAATTGGAGTAGCGCTATACCAGGGTTAACAAAAGAACACCTCTGGAGATTTGCAGGTGGAGAAGAAGCGTCGTCGCGTCGATGCAATTTCAAAGTGGATTGTAAACTATTATAAAATAGAAGAGAGAGAGATTTTTTTTAAAATATAATTACTTTTACGAATTTCCAATTAGTACCAAGGGAGTAAGTAGATCTTGCCGTTTTTATTTGAAGTTTATACCTATTCTAAAGAAAAGTTATGGATGCTATACCTTATATAGATATAGTTGAACTCACTATGATAGGTACCTCTTTACTTTGCATTTTATGAAGTAGTGGTCCCATTTTATGAGCTAGAAAATGTAACACTAATCTTCAGTAATACCTTCAGTAATACCTCGGAAACAAAATCTTCTTCTCGGTAAATACCAAAATACCCATATCAAAACGAAAGATCATACAATGAAAGATCAATGAAAGATCATACAAGTTTTGCCATTCACTTTAAAACATAATGCTACATAGCCTTACTGTCAGGACGGAAGATGAGTTAGTCAATCGATAAAATAGTGTGCTCTGGACCACAGTGGATTATAGATGGCATATTTTTTATTTTTTGTTTTTAATAAAAACACCTTCAAATTTATGTTTTCAGATTTAAAAAATCGTTAAGATATGTATAGGTATAGATATACATTAAAATTATTTATACTTAACAGAAATCCTAAATTAAATGGTAAATTTTTTAAATTGTTTCTTTATATATACCTATCTTGTATCAGAATATCTCTGTTACTCTGCTGTTATTTGTACAATTATACATGTTATGCTTAATTATTTCCCCCTCACTCCCTGTGTTACATAGTTTGTAATCTTCCAAATTAATTTTATATTTATATGCTTTGCACACTTCGTTATCTGTATAAGATAAGCTGAACCTTGTGGTCTCATGTCTCAAATGTCTCATTAGGCCATCGGCCAGCCTAATGTTGTACAAAAGGTGATGATGTTGCCTAGGGGATTTCCCTCAAATTGGCAATATAAGGCCAACGATCCCCCAATATGGATTCTCTGGTCGATGACACGGCGAGACATTCACAAAGTACCTACATGCTTGACGGTTTCGTCTTTTCGCTGGGATATCTTAAGATATTTCTGGCCAGCTGACAGCTACTTGTTTTCTCCTCCCACAACGTCTTAAATTTCTTATGGGTGTTTTCCTTTATTATTTGGAGTTTCGCTGCAATTGGTAGTGTACTTCAGGGACCAGGCCCAAGGATGTCAGATTGTCAGCTTCTTTATTGCCGTTACATTGTGAGTGTCTAACATGGGCATATGTTATTCATCTGACAAGCTCTGACAAGTGCTTGGTGACATTCCCATGTTGCTCCTTTGGTTATTTTATAGTTTTTTCAAGGCCAGTAGTGATTGTCTACTATCTGTGCAGATTCTGATTATCTTGCCCGTTATTTCTCTGCGAGCAATATCTTGTGCGACTATGGTTATACCTGAGAGTTATGTTTGTACTACACTGGCATTTTTATCCATAGTCCAGTTGCATCGCAGATGAGTCGCAGATTTCTGGAATATATACTACAACCTGCTCCTTCCTTTTTCTTGGATGTGTCCGTGAAGACATAGTTTACACCTACAACGCCGGTCTCTTTGCATACTTAGGTACACAGTGTCCTGATCTAATTCGTGATATTATCGCCTTTATAAAATTTCGGCTAACATATTGGTTTCGGGAAAACCATCTTTTGTGAGGGATATTTGGCTGGTAGCTTTTGAAAAAATTACCCTTCACTTCGTTGGTCATGTTATCCTTTTTTCTCCTTCTTATGACACTTGTAAAATCCTCCTATTGGTATATGGTATGGTAGATACATTCTTTCTCTTCATGTACTTGATGATTTCCAGCTTTTCCCTACGTGTTTTCTATTCTTCTAGAACGACATTTCGGCAGAGTCACATCTGCTCGAACTGAACTTCGAAAGCAGCAACAAGCCGTTATGGAGATTTATTTATGTGATGCAAATAAAATAGATGCAACTATAAAACTGTGGGGACAAGTAGCTCACATATTCTACAGAATATTATATTACTACACCACATATAATTTTAACATCTTCAGTCGTTGCTAAGACTACGTAGAGAAAAAAATGTGTATGATAAGGACAACATAGAGGCAATAGAGAAGGCATAGAAGAAGCAATAAAGACAGGAGATATTTTTAAAAAACGTCTGTCTAGATAGTTTAATAGATTTTTGGGACCTCATTTATTTTCGCCGGGATCCAAAATATCGAGATCGTTGAAACCGTCGGAACCTAATTTCTGATTTTTATATATGTAGGTACCTAAATCCATGACATTCCTGAGGAAAAGCAAAAACTGGGTAGATTGTTCACCATCCAGGAAGATGAAGTTTAATGAGATCCGATATAGCAGCATCTATCAAATTTCAAAAAATAATTGCCGCATAAACCTTATTTTACCGGATTATTGCTAAAACCGTAGTTGAGTACTTACTTAATAGATATTTCAAACAAAATAATTTTTGTGACATATCAAAACAATTTTAAACCATGTTTCAGGTATTACAATCATTGTTTGAATAGGTAGCTGATCTTTTAAATGTTTGCTCAAGTGGCTTCTACTGGTTACACCTACTTATATGTACCTTTATTTTTGTAGGCTTTCGAAATACCTATCAGACCTGCGATGATAGCGCCAGATTCATATGTCGAATAAATTAAATGATCAAGGACTAGATAAGTGAAATTCTTGTGGCAATGGATATTCTGGGTATCCATAAGGCACCCGTTTCTATTCCAGATAGATTCCGGTGAATATCTTATGGATATACAAATGTATCAACTTCTCACGTCCATAAATTTTACAGAATGGGTCCCTGATTGATACACATATTATCATAAAATAGACATCCATCTGATGGTCACGGATAGTCACAAGTAAAGTATTTTATATCCCTTCATTCATCCCGCGGACGTTATCGTTACCAGAATGTTCAGTCTGATTATTAATAGGTTATCCGTTTAAGGTCCAGATATAGTCCAAAGTTGTTCTATGGATACACACAAAACTTCTCGCGCTAATAGATTGTACAGTATATATAGGTAATGAATCAACCATGGTTAGGTATCCATATTCTGACAAAATGACAAAGTGGATATACCTACCTACATTGGATGTTAACTCCGGATAACGGCAGTGTACATTGGAATATCTGGAATGACATGCCCATGGTGCTACATCTAAAATTATAATTTATATGAATGTAATTTCTAAATTCGCTATTCCCTGAATTCGCACTTTATGCGAATTTCTAGATTTTGTCTATAATCACTGCAGTGCCAGCAACCTATAACTAGCGCCATCTATGATCGTTCGGACCCAAAATAGACGTCGATTGGTGAAAGATTTTCGTACATTCATTCTGTAAGTTACTTTGGACTTCCTTTTTATTAATCTCAACATTGGATTTATGAATGTAACATATACAGAAGTTTTTCGATGTACGTCCAGTGACTGTCTTTATCATGAGTGACAACGGACATAATAGGTATATCATATATCCTGCGTATTGTGACGTATAAGTAAAAAAGTTGCTACTTCTTATGGATGTCAAGACTGATATTTATTATTTAGATACCAAAAAAGATGGCATCAGTTATTTTGATCGACGTTCTGCTTTAGAATATCCATTAGATGTTCACCTTTTGGTTTTCTAAAGGTAGACACCTACTTATGTCCAATTTAAGTATATCCATATGAAAAACCTGTTTTGTTCTATAGTGTACAAAAAGGATCCCTGTCTCTTCTGCATGACGTTTTTATACGTGGGTTTATGATACCGAATTTTAATCGTTCATCGCAAAATGATAAAAGTCTATTGTCAGTGACGTTGTCAATGGTAAATTGACAAAAACCACGTAACCTTTCAAATCCCTCAATTGAAATATTCATGACAAAGTATTTGCGGTATCATAAGATGAAAACAAAACATTGGGCCAATAGCCTACATAGTTATTAGTACGTACGTAGATACCTATCCACTCACACCTAAACCCCTGAAAATTGACTGGACCATATTTTTACTGTTCCACAAAAAAAGTCCCTCGAAGAAAATACTCGTACCTATCTGAAACAGAGTATTCTTTCATTCTTCATTATTTTAGATGGGCTTGGGCCCGACATAATTAGTGAGGTTTTCTCTTTTTCTCATTACTGCAATTAATTGTGGTTAGGATTGACCAACCTCAGTCCTTGCTAAGCTAAAGTGCGACCAGCACTAATACATAATTAGCACCCACACAAAAATCACTGTCATGCGGCTAAAGCAGTATTCACTTCAAAAATCGTGTACCTATTTTTGTTCTCGCGCACGCATGTCATTGGTGTATATATGTATATATATATATATATATATATATATATATATATATATATATATATATATATATATATATATATATATATATATATATATATATATATATATATCCTGCGGGTACAGTACCTGGGTTTTTCTTTGAATATGTCAGGAAGAATCTCCCCTAGGATCAGTAAACAATTTTATTTACCTCCATGAACTTCAGCTTGATATGTAATTATGGTTTTATTTGAGCATTGATAAATAAAATAAATGTCTGTATTATTCGCTGGAGCAAATTATTTCCATCAATAAACATTATAAAGTGCTGCATATGCTTTTGTTTTTGCCAAAATTGAATGCTGATTAAGTTGAAATGTATGTGGTTTCGGAAGCCAAACCGCTTTAAAAAAAATTAGTTGAACAAAGATTTGCGAAATGCATAATGCATAGGTACCTAGAGGTCTTAGTAGTTAGGTAGTTAGGTACCTAGGTATATAGAAACGTCATATTGATGTTGATCAAGCCAAAAAACATCTGAAAAGTAGGTAGGTATAATTATTAATCGTTTAGGATTCCTTGTTAATTATATATTACAGTTTTAGGTCTCCGAGTTGATTAGGTAGGTACATTTTGATTTGGAAATTGGGACATTAAAAACGGAGAGTACCTATATGAATTGTCCGAAAAATAATATACCTAATTTTACTGCAAAAGTTGTCGCAGCAACTTTGTGCCAATATGATGCAAGTGAGGTAAATGAGGTAAATCATAGAAACAAGAAATCTAAAATTAAGGAACCATATATTCCGAATAAATAAAAGTAATCCTCTATCAATATAAAACAGGTTCTGTTTTGTGATTCTCTTGACTTAGCGCCTTTTAGTCTCCGCCTCCCATCAATAAAGTTATAAGCGATGCAAAATAACCTGTCAAACGTATTAAACAGAGTCCGGCAACCTGAAAACATGACATATGCACGCATGCTCTTTGAATTACACGTGGGGGCGTGACCGAGCCTCCAAACTTTTAGTTGTTTTAGATAAGAGTTAGACGAGGAGAAATTATGGAGTGCGGACTGGGACTAAGGGAGACGGAAAGCTAGGAAGTGCCCGAATATTGCCGATCGGAGCGCTCACTCGGCAAAGGTCCAACGTAGCCCTATGATGATATATAGAGTAGTCGACTTATAGTTAAACCGCGCTGGGAAGTGGCCCAGATTACAGAGACTTTACAGCATCAAGTCCTAACCCGATATCTGTACGAACGCTAAGCGCTTAAGACTTTTTAATACTTTCATAGGATTTTGTGAAAACCGCTGCAGTCTGCGACTGGCAGTGATTTGTAAGATATTAACACGCCGCGGGCAGACCGATTTTCATGACAAGGACAACAGCCGAATGGTCGCGAATTTATTTGTTTTCCTTTTTTCGGTGGCTTATTTAGAATTTGTGAATCGTCTTCTTGTAGTGTAAGGACTGTGATAGAGTTTGTGATTTAAGGGTATATCGCTTCGCACGATCTCTTTATACAACACCAGCATTCTAACAGGTTTGTGATTATATATATTTTACTCTTTTCGTTTCGTTTATTAAATTATTGAGAGGAACGATGCAAGACAATAATAATTAAAAAGGGAAACGACATAGCATGTCATTAGAAAATAACAAATACCTATCTACTTACGGTGTAGTAATTAAATACCTACGTAAAATTGTTGGTATTTATAGGGGTTAGTTTAATTAGGTACCTATTCAGAATAAGATGCACTATAACAAACGCTTTTATTTTTATTAACTATATGAGAAATATATAATACGAAAAATTGTGTTTAGCACGTTCCTAATATCTATATTTCAGTGTTTAAAATATTATTAAGTCCTCCTGCAAAATTTGATCAGATAGTTTTATAAACCGCTTGTTTTGAGGTTATTTAAGAAAAACCGATAAGCCCATGTGTTTTTGTTATTAATATAGCATCTATATAAATTTTTAATTTGAAATATATATATAAAAAGTTTCTATTCTCAAAATATTTCACAAATCAATAAATACATGGCAGAAATGTAACAAGTCTAAACCATCAGCATCGTTGTGACAAAGAAAAATGCCGGCGCATTCACCATAATGTATACTTTCCGTCGGAACAAGCGTACATTTTTATAGTGTTATTATAATTTACTGTTGCAATATAAATATGGGCAACATAGAAAATAAATATAATTGACGCAATGGAAAGAATATGCAACAAGTATATAACATTTAGTGGCGTTGATAATTACCGTCGTAAACTTAATTACATCTCTCTAAATATTTACAATTATGTACCTAGATTGTAGGTAGATGCGATTGTAAAATCAATTATTTAAATATTTTATATTAAATGTCAAATTAATTAATTAATTAATTAATTGTCAAATTAAATGGGACCTTATTTTTTTGTGAAATATTTTGTATATTCAGTGCTTAATTAAAAATAACCACGATTTTTTACCAATTTTGGATATATTTTTTACCTTTTAAAATATGTAGGTACTCCGAAATTAATGCGTATATAGTCCAAATGCGTATATAAGTAGTTAATATGTAGCAATTTTCCTAATTTTCATCAAGTGGGGCACTAAAATCAAAAATACAATAATTCAAAAATTCTTCCAAGCAATTAAATAAATAATAACATTTTTTATTAATTTAGCGAAGATTAAACGAAAATCAATTAAGCATCTAACACTAAGATAGCAACTAACATTTAAGCTAGCTAACACAAAAGAAAATATTATTGTCATATATGTATGTTGAAAATAATTCACTATTATAATTAATGATGTAGTTAACGATTTAACTACTGCATTCAGGCGTTTACTAAACTATTTGTTGTAATTGTTAATTATTTTGTCAAAAATAGTGCAAGAGCAGTTTCCAATTATAATTATACGAAGCAGCGTTTTTACGTAGTCATAAAATTTGCCCTAATAAACTCTAAACTATGTTGTAACCAGATTGAGGTTGGAGAAAATCTGGGTAGTTCTATACTGCAAATTATTTTCGGATACCGGTTTTGCAGTTTTGCTGGTGTTAGCTGTCAACACATTTTTATATAGGGCAATATAATCTTATACATAATCTTCATTTAATCTGCCTAATCGTTTGTTGTTTCTACCAAAGGGATTATTTGTTTTTTTTTCTTGGGCTATTGTAGCATGAACATATATTCAATTAGTTCTCAGACAGAATTATCTATTTCCTTCACTCTTTCAACATTTGCTTTAATATACTTTTCTATTTTCTTGGCTGTCCCAGTCCCAGTTGGCTTGTAAACTTTAACAATTGACAAGCATTTTACATTACTGGTAAGAACTATGTAAATGTTGTTTTGTTTTCAAAGCGGCCTTGATAACAATTGTATTAATGCAAAACCGTTCATACGAAATTTGTGTAATGTTATTTTTTTTAAATTTCTGGTCATTTTAAATTCAACATACCCAATAGCTGGAGAATGTTGTTGAGTAATAAAGAAATCATTACAATACTCAAACGTGGAATAAATATTTAGAAAATCTGTATTAAGTACTGTGTATGTCTCTTATAAGACAAAATGATGAAATTGTCGAGATTGGGGATAAATATAAGCTAGTTAACATTTATTATTAAACCCCACCTATTTAGGCGCGGGGGACGGGCATAGCTAACTCTGTTTTAAAGATCGAGAGTAATAAGTTGGAGGCTGCTTGAAGAAACATCAGTCCAATTATCACGAGGGCGGTACCATATATCTACAACCAAGGATAAGGAAATAGAAATTATAATCATTACAGGCATAAAACAGTAACATACCATATTAAAATTTCCGCTGTTCAACTAGAACATATTAATATGACTTCCTTGTTGAAAATGGACTGAAATAAATACCTAGTATAGAATTCGATAACTAGAAAATAGTTTTCGGTAGCAATGAATGCGTTAGTGATCGGTAAACTTCAGATAACTTATTTTTCCAAAGTTTTTGGAGAATAATTAGATGCTGAACTTTTTCCCATCTCAAACTAAATATTACAACTAAAAATAAATACAACACTAAATATACCTAATATTCAAATTACTGATAGTGGGACATCTTTTCTTCTGACTCGTCCCATCACCCTATGGGCAGCAGCAAAATCGATTACTCGATTTTCTAAAAAATGCGCAGTCGTAATTTGTCTTCATTTGCAACTTCCCGTCACTTGTCGTACTTTTCTGTCCAGTATTGACCAACATTCCTGTATTGGTAAAACCTGAGGTACATTGGGAGTTTTGCGTAAGTTAGGAACTAAGTCTATGCTGTTTGTGTTCTAGTCTCTAGTTACCCTTGCATAATTGCATGAGGCTAGATCAGGTCAAAACATTATGTCATCATATGAATTTAAAAACTGAAGCAGTTTGGCGAGCGATCCACATAGTAGTGCAGGTAGGGCTTCTCCTTGTACACGACCCGTCTCAAAAATTGGCATATAACACTAAAATTTTGTTATCAAATTCAGATTTACCTTTGAAATACATTGTCTGGTGTATTTTCTATGTCGTCAGTATAAACATCATCGTTTTTTTCATCTCTGCCTTGAACTTGAAGTAAAATATTTTTCAGCATCCATTACAATCAGTTTACTGAGAAAATGGATGCGGCTTAAAGTATTCATTAAACATCTAGGGATGCTTTCTAACTGGGCTACGGTATATTTTGTTGCCTTTCTTCTATTTTGAAACATTTCGGACAACATTTACGTCATGTCGCAAAAAAACAGTGAAACTCTGTCTTTGAAACTCCGAATCTTCGAGCTAATTTTCGCTGTAAAACACGACCTTTGTCTTCAACGGCTTCAAGCAGTCTTTGTTGCCTTGTAAAAAATCGTGATTGACAACTTGTGGGCAAATGAGTATAGGATTGATTTGTCCGAAGCCTTTGATACTGTGGACCACGATTAGTTATATGTGAAATTAGACTAAGAAGTTATGAGCCAAAAAAACTCTCTCTTGTTTAAAATTCCTTATTTTTTTAAATGTTATTTTAATAACCGCTATCAAAGTTGCGTACGTCTTGCTCAATCGCTATTCGATCAGGTATTCCCCATTGGTCAATATTATGACCTCTGCTATTCCTTGTGTATATGTTTTCAATATATTCACGCAAAAGATTATAATTAACGTTCGATCCACTCTCTTATGAATTGAAAATGAAAAAGTAAACAGTGACTAAAAAAATAAATACCCACCTCAGGTTTATGTTTAAAATAGGCGCTTGCGTTATTGGTAAATGATTTTCAGAAAAGTCCTCCACATTCTTTGAGGGTCTGATAAATTGTTGATGCCTATACAAATATTTTGTTCACAAAAAATTGTAACAATATCACGCTTGGCCATTTGCCGAAATAAATTACATTTACGAATAGGTAGCTTAGAAGACATTTTGCAAAACCAGAAAAAATAACGGTCATAATTACCATAGTTTACATACACGTGACATTTGACTTTCAGCGACTACTTGATTAAACTCCATTTGATTGAACTAAATGAAATCATCTAAAAATTTTCCGAAAATTAACTTTGAGACATTACACCATAAACCTGGGTTTTTAATGCATAGCAAAAATTCCCAAAACAGAACGAATCTTGCTTAATTCGTATATTATGTTTAATGGTGATCAAAAGCATTGTGTAAAACTACCGATAGTAAGCGTTTATCACCCCTGCTCAGCCGGATAACTGAAGGTTGTAACCAATGGTGTACTAACTTAATAACAATCCTTATGAATATATTTACTGCGAATTATCAGTACCCACATATGACATTAAGGGACACATGTGGTATGAAAATGTAAAGAGAAAATTGGTGGGTTATAAATTATTATGGCTTGAAACAGACAATTGTAAATCATTTGTTATCTAGGAGCCACATGTGCCATAAAGTTTGGCGTACATTTATTCCTATCTGTTTATTGACACCTTTTCTTGCCGTTCAATATTTGTTCAACCATATTTCCATTTAAATGTAATTGGCAATTAAAATTAAGACCATGCGGCGAATCATGTTGATTTCCGCGAGATAAAGATTATCGATCATTCTCTATGTTCCCTTTCCTCCAAAACACGAAATCATGCTGCTATGTATTTCGCGAAATTTGTAACCTAGAATACCTATTCTTAACCTTGTACCTTGGAATATTCCTAATTATCCATATATTCATCGTAGCTATACCATCAATTTAAATAGTTCCGTTGTCAAATTATCATTTCCTGGACTCTTATAATTTTTATTTATTTATTATTGGCCAATATCAGTTAGTTCTTGGAATGTAACGTATTTGGTCAGATATTAGCCGTGTTCATTTCAGGAAACCTTACTGGCTATGAATTAAATATCTGTTTAAACATTTGGCACTCCACAAAGTGAGCCAATATTTTTTTGATTGGCTGATAGATGATAGTGGCTCTATCGTGAATAAAGATTTAATTTGAAATTCCCTAGTTTTGATTTTGCAGCTGCGGAATTATATACGACCTCCAAAATTATTAGGAGTAATTGCTACGTTTCATCATTTCTTATTCACTCGATTCTTCGTATTTCTACACGCTTCAATGACAAAACAACGCCAACAGGATGGGGGTGATACCCTTGTCATTAAGACTGTTGAACAATTTTATGTTGATTTATTGATCTTATTCGACATTTTTGGATAGTGATTATATTAGTTAAAGTGGATACAGCATAAGCATTTCGCTCCAATACAATAATTGTATTTATTCTGGAATATAGCTAAAAATGATAATCGGTGAGTTAGAAATTGGGTCTCTAAATATGTTGTGTGGTAATTTGTTCTTTATTATTACTGGCTGCTCTAATTTCTTCGAGTATTATTGCCTTGGTTACTTCATTAATATAAGCTGATATGTTAAAAAATAGAATCTATTAGACAATATAGATCATTGCAAACTATCAACTGCAAATCCGCATTTATACGATACAAAAAAACTAGCATCGTATTATAAGACTTCTCCAGATTTGATAGATTCCACAATAATAACATTTTAATGCTGACAATCTGTTATTTAAAAGTCCAATTTTATTACTGTTCAATCAGTCACCATCTATTTTCTTGTTCAGGATGATATTGCTGAAATTATCATTTCACTGTATTTTCAAAATTTAAAAAAATGGCATATCCACTTCATCTAAAATTTCAGCTGAAATAACTACCTACATAAACGCCATCTGTTACCCTATACGTCAAATTGTTGCAATCTGACAGCGCAGCGATAGTTGTTCACGAATCTGTTCACGTGTTGCACAAGTTTGCATGAAGCTTTAGAGCAAGATGTAAACATCGGATCTTCGAACGTCCCTCGAAAATCTCTGCTCATCCTCGTAAATACAGGAAAACCCCGGATATTATTGGATATTCTAGAAAATTCTGGGCATCCGAAAACAATCCCTCAGGCATTGATATAAATAATTGTGGTTTACTCAAAGTTAGGTTTATACCTGGGGTGTACAAAAAGGTATGAAATATTTTTTTAAACTGCGACAATACCCCTTTATCTAAGGTCTTCAAATATTTTACAAAGTACTGAGACATCCTCCAATTAATAAATTTAGTACATATTTTAGTAATTGAGTACCTTCGTAATTCTTCAAAAATAGTAAATGCATATAATAAATAAAAAAATAAAAACTAAATAATTAACTCATAGATATTTTTTTCTATAGCAAATGTATATAGTGAGCGTTGAAAAGTTGCAACAAATTATTGACTTTTGTGGAAAAGTTTTTAAGAGATATTTCTTTTTATATGACATGTCTTGATCGGTTTTTGTTTTCGAAATAATGGCGTCACTGAGATTATTTAAATGACAACTTATTATTTTATTTACCTATTTGGTACAGTTTATTTTGCTCGTTTCAGTTAAATATATAAAATTTTAGGTGAATTTTATAATAATATTTTTGAGAAAATCTCAGTTTTAGCAATAAGAAAGTAATTTTAGTTATATTATTATGTTATTACAGTATTATGTTATTACAGTATAAGAGCCCATACCTTTTACTTTTTGTTAAGTTCATTAGTACATTAGTTCTAATAAATATAGAAAGTGCACTGACACAGGCAACTCTGACCTACAAACTGTTACTCATGGGTGTAGGCATTTTTTTTAGGGGTCGAAAGAAGAAGGTTTTTATATGCATATTTTAAATAATACAGCCTATGTTTCTATGGTTCTATGGCTTGATTAACCGCCAAATCCACATCCCACATTATCTGTTGCTCTTTCATCACGTGATTAATACACTTCTTACAATTTTTGCTGTGACATTCTCTATTGCTCCTCGAATATGGCCCTCTACGTCAGCTAATTTAAAAGTTCGATTCATTCTCGCCACTTCCGCTTTTACTTGCGCCCAGATCAATTCAACGGGATTTAATACGCAGTGATAAAGAGGTAATCTCAACAATGTAACTCCATACGTCCATTCCATTCCATCCACTTCGAGTTTCTTATATTTATGGACATGCACCAGATGCACCTACCTTAGCAACTTGCAATAATTTCGCCTTCAAGTAATTTTCTTGGTAAGGAATGCCCTTTTCTGTTAACCATTCTTGAAATATTCTCTTTTTCCACGATTGCTGGTGTGTTTCTTCACATTTTCGGCTATGATAAGGCGCATTATTCATAACAACGACACTTCATCATTCTAAATGTTTAAGTACACCGGCAAACCATTTCTCGTATACTTCGGAATCCATTTCCTCGTGGTAGTCTATGGTCTTCTTGGTCTTCCAATATGCGTTATAATTAATCGGCGCCCTTTTCTAGATGGCATTTTTAAATCAGTTGACCAGCCTTCGATCGCAGCTTGACGTGCATTATTCACGTTTCCATCCTGCCAGGCTCTCTTCACAGTATGTCCTGATCCATGTTTAATAAGTGTAATAAATATTCCGCCCTTCGTTTCGAAATATTTCTATTTTTCGAAGATAATCCATCCGCCAAGCAACTATGTCATATCTTTCTATAATACTTTTTCTATTTACTTTTCCATAGGTAAAATTTATGTCTTGCAAAATGTCTGCCAGACTAGCGCTGCACATTTTAGGTATAATATCATTTTCACTTATACCTTGCAGCACCTTATCTAAAGTGGCACCTTATCATAATCACAGTAAAACAGCACTAGATGTACGCGAATATCTCAATCAACGCACTACTCTATCCCGAGTGACCGTTACAGATTACGCGCGAAAATCCCGCCAACCCGCCAATGCTTGGTAAATAAAAGCAAGGGAACCAGATTTACCAACTGTGCCAAATGAAAAACAGACAGCGCGCCATTTCATGTTAAAAAGATATATAATCCGCGTTCGGTGTGAGATAGAGCGGCGTTGCTGCTTTTAACTACAAAAATATATAGTTACGGAATTGCCATATTAAAGTAGACGAAAATAAATGTAAAAATGGCTAACATCCTGGCTTATACTATAGGTATTATTGTATGCACAATAATTATTTTATGACATTCTTAAATAATATATAGGTACAACATTATATAGTATTGTGGAATTTGATATTTTAATTGAATATTGAGAAATTTGAGAATTAGATGCAGCAATTACTTCTTTAGGCGATCAGTGCACTTTCTATATTTATGAGAACTAGTGTAACTTGCCGTACTTTATTCTTATTAGCTATATATATATATATATATATATATATATATATATATATATATATATATATATATATATATATATATATATATATATATATATATATACATATATATATACATATATATATATATATATATATATATATATATATATATATATATATATATATATATATATATATATATATATATTACTGGTATAAAACGTAACATTGCTGACACATGTATTTAAACCAAAACAATGTAACTGTTAATAATATTAATAATACCGTTTCAATATTAACAAATTTTGTCATAATTTCCGGTACAGCAACGGTGTCAATTGTAGAATTACAATATAGTAAAAATAATTAATATCACAAACACTAAAATGTATAAAATAAAATATAATATGTTACGTATCGTTTAAGTCATTAAAGTACTCGTTTATGAATTTATTAATTTATTAGAAGACAATTCGCACGTAGGTAGTCATAACACTATAACACATTTACCTACTTTTTACCAGAGTTGTAACGTAAATATCTGTAATATATATATATATATATATATATATATATATATATATATATATATATATATATATATATATATATATATATATATATATATATATATATATATATATATATACGTAGAGGAGGGAGGTACAGAAGTTATACTACATTGAAGCGAATCCGTGGTGTATAAGATAAAATCGATTAGTTGAGTACAGCACAATAGAAGTGAAATCAAATATTAGCACAAGCATAACAATAATTATTAAAGTAACTACACAATAAAAAGATGCATTCAAAAACAAAGAAGCTTAAAGCCTTGTTTGTTAAACGATGACCAAAGCTATAAAATCTGCTAGGATATGTAGAAAAGCAAACGGTAAGTCGAGAAATCCGGGTCGATCTGTCGGCCTTATCGCAAAGCTGAGAGACTTAGCTTAACACCCCGGGACTTAAGTTAGCCCTCAAGCGGTTAATAATAATAATAAACGAATAAACTACTCATTGTGAGCGTTAGATCATGATATTTAATAGATTTCGGAAAGGATTTTTATGTTTTGTTATCTACTTTATTTAATTATGTGATACGATATGTTTTAATCATAATAATAATATTCATTCAGGACATGTAGTTTTTACAAAATATTTACAAAGCAATAAAATAATGCGAGTGGGTATACACAGCAGGAGATTTAATTATTGAAGAGATATATATATATATATATATATATATATATATATATATATATATATATATATATATATATATATATATATATATATATATATATACCGGGTGCCTACGATATTACTAGCCAGCCTATAACTTCCTTGTAAAAAGATATATCGATTTAAAACTTTTGGAGGTTGTATGGTTGACAACGGTGCACAGTTTGATTGCTTCAAGATCTGATTGCCATTTCCGGAATAACCGGAAACAGTATAAACTTTGTTATTTTTAATGAAATACCCTATATATTATTAGAAATTTAGATTGCCCAGAAAATTCTAGAACCAAAACATGTATCATACCCTACACCTATCTTTGACAGTTTTTAGAGAAAATGGCGGTTGAAAATGTTATATATCAATGATAAATTACATCATTTTCACATAAAACAAATGAATGTAGGAACAAATCTGTTACGGTTATTTAAGCTTTTTGCGGAATAAAATTTTGAAAAAAAAGTCATTTTCAGGCTCAAATTACTTCGATATTTTTAATGGAACACCCAGTATTGAACATTAAATTTACATTCTACTAACCTTT
>CAXKVY010000239.1:0-261537 GCA_964058915.1 Tetropium fuscum
GTGGATAAGTGTGAGATTAGAGTGTTAATTAGATACTCTCATAGCACTTAGGTACCCTTAGATATATCACCTTACATAGAGAAGTCACCGCTAGACAATTACTGAATTGAATTCTTGTTGTAACTCTTGAATGTTAGATAGTAATTACCAGCTACAACTTCTCTGAATCAGGTTACTTAATGAAATAAGAAATATGTTCTAAAAACAATATATTTACAAATAAATAATTTAGCACCAGTGGATGGTTTAGAGGATAATAGGTTTTATGTAGAGTATGTATGTATAGAGTATGTATGTATAGAGGATAATAAAGGAGTTACAATAAGCCTGAAGGGTTTAAAAGTGACTATATAATAGGAAGTGAAGAATAACCTGAAGGACTAAGTTAACACAACAAAATATATACTCTTGAATATTGTCAAGGTGAAAAATTTAACATTTACAATGAAGTAACTGATAGACCTTGGTAAAACTGGTAGAATTGAAAATATTATACAAGACCTGGTAATTCCTGTGGGCAATAAAACAGACATGGTATACGTTTCCTGGTAGACTCTGGAGATCCCCTCGTGGAATGTGGATGATAGAAAATAGATATATGCAATATATAGATAACATAATAATGAAATTATTTTAGGTAATAATAAAACTACAATAGATTTGGTTTTAAATTCCCAAAAATTGTAGATATAAGTTTATGAAATGATCATTAAAAAAACAAGAAAAAATGGTATGCAAATTAAGCTATATGATCATACATATAGAGGTAGAAGTTAAAAACGCTTTAAAATAATAAAATATAAAATAGCAAGTTCGTAGGGTTTCTTAACTGTTCTTCCCCATGATACTAATCGAACTGTCTAGTAACCTCAAAAATTAATCAAAAACTGTCGTTTTTGCCCAAAAAAGAGGGACCGACACGTTAATATGTATATATATATATATATATATATATATATATATATATATATATATATATATATATATATATATATATATATATATATATATATATATATATATATATATATATATATATATATATATATATATATATATATATATATATATATATATATTGTAATGAAATATAATTTTTATAGTATTGACGTGATTTAAAATTTTGATTATTTATTTTTGTCACTAGCCTTTTCTGTTGGGCTAGATATGTTTGATTTCAAATATTAAATGGTGATACTTTTGCTGTATTTGATTATTTTTAAATATATTATACAAGTTGTGAGAATTTATATTTTAAGTTCCTTTAAAAATTTTCTTGAACGTCTAAGTTAATTTAATGAATTTTTATTTATTTGCTGAACGCCGAAATATTTTAATTTTAATATATTACATAAATGTTTTTGGTACCTTTTGCTCAAATCTTACCGTGGCTAAACGATATTGCTGATATAACGCAATACACACATTCAAATAAGTCGGAAAAATATACAAATTTATTATAAATTTAAGAAATGCAGAAGTAGGTAACATCATAAAAGGTTATTAAAACACAGTAATTTTAGGGAAAAGTAGGATTTATCATCAAAAATTAAGAAAAACAAATTATTTTTATAAATAGAAATAGGAAAACATAGTTAATATACTGACTTTGAAAATATGTAGTATCTTCATACAAATAGATATTATTACACATATTAATAAACGAGAAATAGGTATATATTAGAAAACGGCTATGTGTTTAATTTTGTTTTAATATAAAATACCAATGTATTATATGATTAATGTATGTAGGCAACATTTACTACACGCTGCTATATGAGTGTAAATATTAATAATATTAGAGGCAACCCTTATTACACTATGCTGTCTTACCGGTTTTCTATACAGCTTTTTAAAGCAAATTGCTATATTTTATACAATATGGCGTCTGAAAAAGGTCATATTATCTATAATATGTATTTAATTGTGATTATTAATATGCTCAAACTTATATGAAATTTCATATGGTAAGTACTTATTATCACTTGTTAAGTCTTCTATACTATAGATTTTACGAATTCGTTATATTTTTAATAAGCTAGCTTTTGTAAAGTAGAAAGGTACCGTTGTTTACGTAATTTTGGTGTTTTGTAGCATTTTCACATCCTTTGAAGAAGATTTCATGGACCGGGTATACGCTACCGAATAACTACAGGACCATTTACAGGATTATCATACTACATATATATTTACATTACAGATATATTTACATTACAAGATTATTTCAGGAACAATTCTGGAAGTACACGAACAAAACTTGCTTCAGGGCTTTTCCTAGCCTCTTCTTGGTAAGTGTTTAAATTTAAATAAAACCGATTTTAATTACTATTTTAAAAACAAAAGTTCGCAATAAATTTCATCATGCTGGAGGCTTCATAATTTTCTCATAGTCAATAATCAATAAATTGCTTTTCAAACAAGATTTATTATTCTCTACCTGGGTAGTAAATATATCATAATGTTTTTTTGAAGTATGTACCAGGTAGTTTGGCAATTCAATGTTTATTTCACCATTACGTTATTAGTTTATATCACGCGACTATCATTTCGACGTCACTTCTTAGCATAGTAAAATTTTAAATATTCTTAATATATATTTACAATTTAATATTAATAATACCTAATTGTATTCTTTTACTTATTTAGTACTTTATTACTTTTCATATTTCAGGTTGCATTTTTCTGCAGGTATCGTGCAGCAGGTTTTTGGTTTGACATTAGCTATCAATGTATTATAGGGATTATTCTATATTTTATTATATTTAAGTTTATTGATTACCGTATGTCTCTATCAGGTTATATTATATATTATATTTAAAATTTGTATATTTTACTATATTATTATGTCATACTTATAGTGTCTCACTACCTTTTATTGTCTGTAATATTGAATTATTAGTGCAGATGTACTAACATCCCTCGAAATCATGCCAACAAATGTAATAATTTTTATTTAATTTTAATATATATATATATATATATATATATATATATATATATATATATATATATATATATATATATATATATATATATATATATATATATATATATATATATATATATATATTATATATATATATATATATATATATATATTATATATATATATATATATATATATATATTATATATATATATTATATATATATATATATTATATATATATATATATATATATATATATATATATATATATATATATATATATATATATATATATATATATATATATATATATATATATATATATATTCATATATATATATATATATATGAAATTAAATAAAAATTATTACATTTGGTGGCATATATATATATATATATATATATATATAAGCTAATAAATATATCCAGGGTGAAAATTGGATTTTTTTCGAGAATTTTCGAAGAAACAATTAATACATACAACCAACAAATGATTTTAGTTTTGACTAAGCAAGCAATTTCTGTATCACTCCCTCTTTGAATGCTTCAGAACTCTATTGTATATATAATTCAATATTTTCCCGCATATAGTTGGAAAAAGTAGTTGTTTTTCAATAGGTTCAACAAGATTTTATGCATTTTAAAGTTTAACATCTTCTGGATAACTGTATGCCTAATGCTTTTATATATAATATGTTCAAATAGAACAAATATAAATAGTAGACTAGGTTTGTGTATTCTAAGAATGAGTTCCGTCAAAAACTAATGTCATAAAATGTCACTGCAAGTGTTGGTGTATTGGTAATTTAAATTCAAGTATGAATGATCAATGAAATAAATCGTATACTGCTCTGAAGATCCTCAAGAAAGGTGAAAGAACTTGTACAACTTCTAAGTGGTTCGTTTTCATATGCATAGTGATTCATTTCCGTATGTGTGTCCAGATATAGTACTGGTAAGTGTGTTTTCTTTCTTATTCGTCTAGTTGCTTATTTCTATGTAATGAAATGCTACAAACCCAAGATTACTTTTCACAAAATAAATATGAATAGCAAAGAATTTCAAAGCTAATATATATATATATATATATATATATATATATATATATATATATATATATATATATATATATATATATATATATATATAACATATATATATATATATATATATATATATATATATCTATATATATATATATATATATATATATATATATATATATATATATATATATATATATATATATATATATATATATATATATATATATATATGTTATAGATATAATATATATATATATATATATATATATATATATATATATATATATATATATATATATAAAACAAATCTACATTTTTGGCATTTATTTTTTATTGATATAAGTAATATAATAGGTAATACAGAATTGTTTATTATACATGTTTTTTAAAAACTGTTTGTAATAGTAACACTTGAGTTACTGGTATCTGAATTGGACTGTATCACATCTACAACTGGTTTTAACTCTTTTGCATTACAACTGCAACTATTTCTCTGAGTAGTTCTAGATTAAGATTCAAAAATATATGTATTAATAATATATTATTTTATTTCTGAGTATTCTATTTTTAAGTAATTCTGATTATTTTATTTCTAACCTTTCTGAGCCATGTAACTTCGGAAAATTTAAATCTTGAAGCCTGGAATTCATCATGCGTTGAAAAGTTATACTATTTTCAATTGTATTTACTGATTCTTGAACTTTATAGTTTTCTACTGTATACTGCAGAAGGTATTTAAGCTTTACTAAAGAGGCCTCCTCTATATCGGTAAAAATCTGCAATAGCCGATTAAATAAATAAAATAGAATACATCATATTATGTTCACTACAAACATACAATATCTCTGAAAAGTCCAGGATTGGACCAATGAAGTTCTAAAAATTCCATGCGAGAGCCAAGAACTTTCCTGATAAATGCAGTGAGTTTTTCATATTGTGAATGAAGATTTTCCTGGGACTCTAGAAAACAACATTACTTACATTTTATTACACACCTTATTATTATCACATAATAAATAGACAAGTAGTATTAAACGTTGCTAAACAGTTTCGCCAAGGAGCAGCTGTTATCAAATATATCTCGGAGCCAAAATTATGCACGCAAATCGCCATAAGCATTGCGCCTCTTTACAATTTCTCACTCAACAGTACGAGGCTTAAAACAGAAATAAAATTGACCTTTCGCCATACTAGGCTGGCGTCAAAGCTGATTTTGAAGGCAGAGATAATAAAACGTATTACCTAACAGGCAAAGACCAGCCGAATAATTTAGTTAAGGTTATAATAATTAAGAGAAAACAAAAATTAATCACAAGAAAAAAGTGAGATTGTGAAATGACGGTGCTCTTTAGGGGTTGTTTTTTTTTCGTCTTCGGCGAAACCTTACCTCCTAGCGGATAACAAAAGTTGTAGATACTTTATAAAAAGTCTAAAAGCAGCATAGTGCAAGATCCGGTATCGGACAAAGAAGAGACCCCAACTAAGAGACAGGCAGCCCGAGAGGCCCCCATGGCAGCCGACAAGACCAGAGGGGCCCAAGCAACGGAGCCAGAGGAGACACCGCGGAACAAGAGCATGGAGCACCTTAGAAGGACAAGATGCCCCCATCATCCTCAGGAACAAGGACCTGTGGACAGCGATGAGCGGCAAGCTGAGCGTAGCCAGAGCGGGCTTTGCCAAAGCGAAGCTCACATCCGAAGGCATCCGCATGGAGCCCACGACCCTAGAATACTACAGCAAGATAGCGCGGATCTTCAGGAAACAGAAAGTGGAATTCCACACTTTCGCCCTCCACGAAGAGAAGCTGCTACGAGTAGTTATTCGAGGGCTGCCATCCGGAATGACCGGAGCCTAGAAAACAGGGCTTCCACCTATCTTCCGTGCAGAGGATGTCAAACCATAGGACCAGCGAGAAGCTCCCGCTGATACTAGTACAGCTACCAACTACTGAAGTGGCGATTCTGGAAGTGTCTCGATGCTGCCAACTCGTCGTCAGGGTGGAAAGGCAGCGAGCACCTAAAGAGGTCGGGCAGTTGTACCGCTGTGAAAAGTACGGGCACTCCCAAAGGAACTGCACGGCTAAGCCCAAATACATGAAATTTGGAGATCATCGCACTTCTGAATGCAATAAGACACGAGAGCTGTCAGCGAAGTGCGCCAACTGCGGAGGAAGCCACCCCGCCAACTACAGGGGATGCCCGAAACCACCCAAGAAGATGACGCAGGCAGCAAAACCCCAACAAGCCCCAAGAGTAACCACAACAAATACAGGTAACTCCTGCACTAACCGGATTTTCATTGCAGATGCCACAAAAATGACAAGGCAGGCCCCACCCAAAGTCCACGAGAGCCCCGAGACGCAGCCACCTATCAACATGGAGTTGATTACACAGTTGAGACAGGCCCTAAACCTACTCTTCACGGCCCTTTCAATCCTGAATGGCTAATAGAGTGAAGCATGATGCCCCGCAGATTGCCTCTTGGAACGTCAACGGTGTTAGAGCCCGAAAAGTAGAGCTAGAAGAACTTCTAGCGCGGACCAAAATAAAGGTGATTGCCTTGCAGGACACCAGACTGGAGCCTGATCCCAGGTACGAGGCTACCAGATCCACCGCAGAGACCGGAACAAAAACGGGGGAGGGTAGCCCTGTTAGTGAAATCCAGCCACCATATCTTGTGTAATTAACCCACCATACCTTAATCTGGCGCGCGAGTACGTATTTCCGCTTGAATAAATCCCAAAATCCCCTCTTGTAGAGGATCATGTAGATTCACCTATAATGTGAAAAATATCTCTTTACATGAAATAAAGCCACCTGTAAAACGAAAACAAAGAAGTGGACCAAAAGGAATTCTACAAACTGTTATTTGCTTGAAAAAGCGTCGTAAAAAGAACCCAATAAAAAAGAAAGGAAGACGTAACTTAAGCTAACAACAATAAATTTAACCGTAACTAATACAAATGAAGGGTGGCGAACTCCCAAAAGTGCACGACTTTCCGTTGCCACAGTAATTTTTCTTATTTTCGTTAATATAAATCGGGTTTTGTTCTAAAATTGTTCAGTGACGTGCAATAAGAAAATTGACAATTTGTTTATGGGGCAAAAGTTTGGTAATAAAAATATAAGAAAAAAATAATATTTTATAGCAGAACCATTAGCTGCTAAGACAGATTCCAATCACCTTTGTTCACCTG
Source organism: Tetropium fuscum (assembly GCA_964058915.1). NCBI lineage: Eukaryota > Metazoa > Arthropoda > Insecta > Coleoptera > Cerambycidae > Tetropium > Tetropium fuscum. The sequence goes on from CAXKVY010000239.1 coordinate 7,171, forward strand.
CTGAAAGATAAAATGCCCAGAAAAAAAAATTGCGTTACTGATAGTTAGTATCGTCACATTTTCTAAAATATTTAAAAAATTAAACATGCGCCCGGACAAATTCCGGCCCATGAACACTTATCTATGCCCAAACGTTTATTGAAAAGCGCCCACTTACATTGATGGACATCGTATAATTTTCCTGGAACCTAGTATTTACGGGTCTATAAATAGTTAAGGAAATGCCACGTCAAGCCGATATTGGACAAGCAACCCGAGGGCGAGTGGTAATCTGGGCCTTTGAGTAGTACAGAGCCCCCTCGTAGCGGCCAAAGTGACCCCAAATGGGCAGGGGCGGCGATATGAGGGTGGGGCAAAATCGAAAAATTTTTGACAAAGCAACCGGATAAAAATGCGGTAGCATTGAAGGTAATACCCTAATTATATAATAAAATTGTTTTGCCAGCCGAAACACACGAGCCGTTTTTGCACTAGCGAATAAAAAAAAACAAGAAAAAAGTTATGAGGCAACCGCATCAAAATTGGTGAGCATACTTATTGGCACCACTAAACATTGGGAAAAAATTGCCATCCGATCCTGATGGGTAGTTTCGGAGAAACAACCCCTCAAAGTCGCCGAAAAACCCTTTCTTTCGATTGTTTCAATAATAATTTTAAAAAAACACTAAAAATTGTTGAAATCGGATGGCGCTCGAAATTTATACTGTTCTAAGTACAAATAATAGTGTGTATCAATGCCATCCGATTTTGATTAAATTAACCCCTATTTACCACCCTCCTCCAAACCTCAGTAATATTACAATAATGCCATATGCTGCACAAAATTGTTGAAAACCCTTTTCAATCAATATTTACCGACTGCTTGTACTTTTAAAAAGTCTGTGCATGCTCATTATCCATTTAAACCCCCCATCCTACCCCAACAACCACCCCTCCACTAACCCTTAGGACAATGTGGGCAACCGGACAGGGGGATGATTTTTGAAAAAATCACATCACAAAAATCACATAATGAGTCATGAACATAAATCACCCCCATATCGCCGCCCCTGTCCATTTGAGGTCACTTTGGCCTCTACGAGGGTGCTCTGTACTACTCAAATGCCCAGATTACCACTCGCCATCCGGTTGCCTGTCCAATATCGGCTTGACCTGCCATTTCCTTGAATAAAATATATAGCCGTCCACTGTGACAAGATGGAAATGTTTCATCAGAAAAAACCACATTATTCCAAAATCAATGTTATTATCTATCAAGTTCTTTGCAAACTTCATCCTTCTTTGCTTGCGCTCATTTGAAAGAAAAAATTTAGGGACAGCAGCACAGTTCTTTAAATGACTGTTTTAACCGTTTTTGCACAGTTCTCGAAGACCCCGGAAACAATGTTTCTTCTCGTGCATTATCAGCTGTTTCGAAAGGATGTTGTTGAATATATTCAATCAAAGCGTTATCTTCAATTTTATTGGAAACTTTACCAATTCCTATTCTTGCTGCCCTTTGTATTCTATGTTCCTGGTCCCATGTCTTTTTAATTTTATATATGCAGCTTTTGCTAACATTCAAATCAGCGGCTACTTCAGCCAGGGAACAATTTTTTTCAATATTGGCTATAGCCCTCGCCCTTTCTACATCATTTAAATGTCTTGGCATTTTCTATTAATATTCTGACAAGTTAATTTATTAATATGGTATAATGTTCAGAATTAAATTATTTTGACGTATAAATTGACTAATTATGAGCCGACTATGGTTCAGTCACAATCAAACTAGAAAAATATGCTGTGCACTTTTGGGAGGCGGCGACTGTACATATATATTTTGTGACAGTATATATTTAAAATTTAAACTATATAATATAACAATAGCTATTTATGTAACCAGTTGGGAAAAGTACTATTTTGTGTAACGAGCAGATTTCTGGAGTTTCAATATTTCCTACACCGTTAGCGGTGCAGTAAACACTACCATATAAAATATAAGTGGCATTAAAATTCATCTGTTTGTGAACATTTATGCCAACAAAATATCACTTTGGGGATTTTCTAATAATTAGTTTTTTCGATTCGCAATAAAACTCTCGCAACAGAATAAAGTAAAGCAGTATAAGGAGCTATCAATGTGTAATGTATTTACCGGTCATATAAGCTGTTTTGTTTCCCTTGTTTACATCATATGTGCTAAGAGCGCTTAAATGTCGGGTGTTACCATCCTTTTTTTTATTTCTTCTCGCATAATTTATAAAAGCCGTTTCACTAACACTTTTTCTTTTGGGGTTGTAAATTATAGAATGGTCATCGACTATGTCTAAGCTCAGAGAACTGCTAAAAGAAACTTTTTTGAAATCAAAGCCTCGTTCCTTCTGCAAATAAATTGTTTTTATAAGTAAGCTGGCATATCCATCAGTAATAAATACGGAAACATGATATACTACGAACCAAAAACGAAAACTCCGTCTCTGTATCGTCATTGAAAGAGACAGCATAAGATCTTCGAAATTCCTTTTCAACTGATGGTTTCAATATACTAGATGTTCTAGAGTTAAACCTATTGATTCCTTAGTCATCATTATGTTTTTTAAGAAAATAAACTTATCTCTACCTATGCTTCTGATAGTCATAAGTTTCATCCTGATTAGCAGTGGCGATAAAGGAATATACTGTTTCGGAACTTGTATGTCGTAATATCGAGGCACCTTCCTCATGTACTGCGTTACTAACTAAATCCAATATACAGTCAAGAACGTACTTTACCACAGAAACTTCATCTTGGATTATATGTTCGTTGCTCGAGATTATCCGAAAAGATTCTGTTTCTTGAACACAAGACGGACAATTTTGGACGCGAATGATACCGTCAGCGCTAAAAAAATTAATAGTCAAATATAATCTTCTAAAAACATTATTTATTTCTACCTCATGACACATAAAACTAGTGATACATTAATAAATGTGTAACATTCTGTTTGCAGTTTCGGGTGTTTAAAATAAAAACGTATATCATAAAAAGTATGGAGCATTTGTCGGCAATTATTAATCTACTCCAGTGTTTTATATTTATTATTGTTTCTTGTTCCAATTTTAGAATTTTCCATAATAAATAAAATAAATAAATTTCCGAGCAAATTTCACTTCCACCCAGCGAGGGGGCAGCGAAAGAGTATGCATTGCGCACATTGCACCAGGTGCAGCTTGGGCTTAGAAACAAACTACCCCCAGACCTGCGCATTTGGGAACGAAGAAGCTAGAAGGCAACCTTCTATACCCTGGTTCCGAAATAATGTGGAGTGATTCATCACCAGCATATGGACGGCTCAGGGAGATGAGAGGCGAAGGAAACGAAATTCCATAGGCGTATCATTTTAGAGGGGGCAGAATAAAAATAAATAAATAAAATATTCAAGTTATTAACATTGTTTTTAAGTTTACTTGTGATGGGTCTTTTTTATTATCTTAAGAATATTCCCTCGTATACATTTTTGATCATTTTCAGTTCTCCTCCTGTCAAATTCGGTCGCTTACGATTTGAATTATTGGTTCTAGAACCACTACTACTCGCATTCGTCGCTTCCATCGCATAAAAACACTAAACACTCGCGTATAACACAGTATTATAATTAATTTATATCGCGAATCAACCGTATATAAGACACAGTGAAACGCCACTGTCGCGCCAAAACATACATGCATGAAACAGCGCATGCGTCAATATATCCAAGGAAATCCCGCGTCTTTACCTGTGACCAATGAAATTTAATTTAATTTAGAACCGCCTAAAACTCATCAATGAGAGCGGTAGACCCGGTTACTAATGAGGTCTGCCCACCAATTCTATAGAGTGTACACAAATTTGCACACTAAGAAATTCTGTGATCAACTGCAAATAGGCAGACCGTTCAATTGTGATGGTGGTGTGATATTATGTATGAATCACTCCACACTATTTCGTAGCCAGGGTCCCTGCTGACGAGAAACCAAGCAGCACCCAGAGATATTTTAATGACATTTATAACAGAAATATCTATAACAGTTAGCTTATGTATGTAAGAATACATATCAAAAAAGTTCCCACCCCTAAGGAGTAAACTTCATCCCTATCTCAACCCCTTTAAGGACACCGCACTGGTTTTTTTATAATATATTTTAAACGCTTTACCTTAGGGAAAAACATAAGAATAAGAAAAGGGTTGTCTTAAAATTCCCTACAAAAAATGTGTGTTATGTTAGGTATCGATATTTCTATTACTTTTTATGTTATTAAATCGTAAACTGTGGGGTTAAACAAAATTGAAAGTCTGATTATATTGAAAACGGTACTTAATCGAACATAACGCAGGTTGATAATATTTGACACACCCACTTAATAATAATAAATAAGTGAGTAAATATATAAAAATAAATATAAATAAATAAATAAAAATAATAAATTAGTGACATTATTAAGTATTGAGATTGAAGAATTAATTGTTTGTTTCTTTACATTTAGTCCTTAAACATAAAAATTTATTAGATTGATATTGAGTTACTACTTTTGGTTCCTTGGATATGTTCCACCTTTGTTTTTTTTTAATTTATAGATAGGGCGTTCATCATAGCCTCATTTCTACATATGTTTTAATCTTAATAAATGTATATATGTACACATCTAATATATGTACACACTATGTTTTTAAAAATGATAACACCAAAATTAATTTGTTTATAACAAATTTTTTATTAAATAAACAAAAAAAATATTTTTTTCAGAATAGGAAAGAGCATTAAAAATGATATTTTTTTTAAATATGGTTAATTAATATTCATACTTAGCAGCAAAAAAAATGTTATTTAACAAATGCGCTTTTAGGCAATAATTTTTCTTTAAGAAACTATATTTTTCTTAGAAATCATTATATTCCAAAAAAAAATTGGATTATCTTATAAACAAAGCATTTAAACAATTATTTAAACAATCTAATCGGAGCATTTGAAAAAAAAATATTTTTTTCATTGTTTTATTTTCAAATTCCAGTTCTTCTTGTTGTTCATGTTAATAACAAAGTAGAAAATCAACATTTTTTAATTTTTGCAACGGAGATCCAAGTGAAAAAAACTAAGGTTTTTAGTTAGACGATTATCAGGGTTTTTATGTTAATTTAAAACTTGAGAAAATGCGTTTACTAACAAAAGCGTATCTAATAAAAAAAATTACGGACATTTTTTTTCCAATGGATTATCGTTTAATCAAGTATCCAAGAGATATGTGAATACTAAGAGGTATGTTAATATTCATATTTAATGGGTTTAAATAATTTTTATTGTTAAAGTATCCGAACCGGTCGTCGCGCGAGGATGTCACCTGTTCTTAGCCCAATTTTGACCTATAAATTAAAATTATAAATATTGGTGCTTTTAGAAATATGCCTGTCCTTTAAGGATCTTTTATTCCATTTCCTATATCTGTAATACTTTTTGAGATATTTTCAAAAAACGGCCCTCCCCCTTCTTTTTACTAAAAGTTTCTAGATGTCATTCCGAATCGAATGAGCCCTAAATCATAATTTTCGGTACAGGTTAAGAGAAATTCATAAAAATGGCACTTGCTGACTAGACTATTAGACTAAAATGACAAATCATTATTTAAGGACTGGATATTACTGTTGAATGAATACATTTCAGCCAACGATATTAATCATTCTGAATGGATTTACAGGTAACAACTACACAGAGAACTAATATTCCTACCTGTATTGAATTACACCTGCAAATCCGATAAGATAGCTATGGTCATTCAGCAATACCTCCACCAGGTGTAGACTAGTTTCGAGCTTTTTGGCTCTCATCAGTACACCGTAGGTAGAGGAATTAATGAATGACCAAAACTATCAAAACAGTCAAGCAGACTAAGCAGTAGTGTGCAAGCGAGGGATACCAGACCCCTCTAGCGGTCAGTTGCTACTACTCATCAGACATTACTAAGTAAAGTCTTTGACAAGCAGCGTCCTGCAATGCAGGCACCTAGAGCAGCGACCCTAGCCAAAGGTAGGCTAAACAACATACTGAATGGATTTACAGGTAACAACTACACAGAGAACTAATATTCCTACCTGTATTGAATTACACCTGCAAATCCGATAAGATCTTCTTCTTATCTTATCTTCATCTTATCGGATTTGCAGGTGTAATTCAATACAGGTAGGAATATTAGTTCTCTGTGTAGTTGTTACCTGTAAATCCATTCAGTATGTTGTTTAGCCTACCTTTGGCTAGGGTCGCTGCTCTAGGTGCCTGCATTGCAGGACGCTGCTTGTCAAAGACTTTACTTAGTAATGTCTGATGAGTAGTAGCAACTGACCGCTAGAGGGGTCTGGTATCCCTCGCTTGCACACGATATTAATCATATTTATTTTTTCGTTTCATTCTAGGCAAGCTGCTGTAGGTATACTGATCCCAGCAGTGGCGGATCCAAAAAAAGATAACAGGGGGGCACGCAATTAAAAAAAGAAAATCTCAGGCCGGGAGGATGTAGAGGTAAGAAATGCAAATACCAGCTGTCCACAGTCAGAAAAAGAAAAAAAACGAAGCCTGGACAGCACTGTCCATAAATGACACGCTGTGGTCGCTGTGCAACGAGCATGTACATTGTTGCCGGAATTGTGAAATGTGTACTACATTTACATAAGGTAATAAACAAAACATACTGTAAAAACGTAGGTACATTTTTAATATCCGTAAGAATAATAAAAAGAGTGACATCTGTATTAGCTCTATTATAAAATAGTTAAATCTGTATTATCATGCCTGGTACGCTATACGGCCCAAACTTCAAATTGAATGCATAAGTTAAACATTTGTAGAGCGATACCAGCACTCGCCCTCGAACCCTCAAATGCTTGATTTGTAAAATGACAGGGTTGCTCGTGCCCCTGCCCCCCCCCCCCCTCTGGATACGTCGCTGGACCCCAGTGCGCTTTTCCTCTAAGCGAACTATGGTTACAAAAACAAATACAATACTCAACACTTTGATATTGTGCCACGCGACGGTATTTTCAGTGGTTGATGAAAACAGTCGATGCGACGCGACGCGACGCCTCCTTCTCCGAAAATTCTTCGAAATGTTTCGCACTTTGGAATTTAAATTATTTTGTTGTAGTTTTATTCGTTTCATGGAAATCCTCTATGATACTGATTCAATGCTAGATTATCATTATCTGACATACAAAATAATGGTTAGTAATCGTATATATCAATATTACACGTAATCGTAACAATATTTCATCCCCAGATATTTTAAATGATTCATTTCATGTCTCGGCATCGCTAATACAAGTTTAGGATTTATACCCATAACCTTCAGGGAGAACGCAGTGTTAATATCACTATGGAAAACCATGATTTTGTCCATGCACTTTCCCAGTTCTTCATAGGCTACAAAAAAATACGTTAAAAGCATATAATAAATTAATTGTTTTATAATTATCCATTTATAAGACAATTTGGAACTTTTTTTTGAAGTTTTAACTAAGGACAGACTTACCAATTCCAAATGAATAGCCATTAAATTCAGATAAAGCAATGAATTTTCCCTTTTGAGTTAAATATTTAAAATGATCTTCGCTAACAAAATGGTAGTCTTCGCCATCATTTTCTCCGTATATTTGTGGTCTTGTCGTGTGGCTTACACCAGCAACCAGCCTAGAAATAATATTAAGTAATATATGTTATTTTAGTCCAAAGGTTATCATCACAAGGTACCACCTAAGTCATCGCATATGTCTAAGTAAAAGTAAGTAAGTATCTAAGTAAAGAAACGGAACAAATACTATTACGTGTCCGAAAAAAGTCTGCACCAGAGACAACCCTGAGATGGTCAAGTACGCATATTATTGCAGTTCGCAGTACTAAACTGGTCCACTGTATGGGAAGTAAAAGCAGATGGCGCGCGCGTGCATACAAGCGATTTGAAAATGCGCGCGATGCATTCCCATTTGATTTTTATATTTTTATTTAATTTAACCTGAAATTTAGTTTAATAATAAAACCATTGTAAATAAAATAAAAGGTTTTTTACAGAAAAACGAGACGTTTACCGTTACAGAGCTTATGCGAGATTAATTATGTTCTAACTACATAAAAAATGTATGAGGGCAGAGCTGCCATTTCTTCTGATGAATCGGATTGTACTGGTTGGCACGGAAATAATAGGAACAGCATCTTGTCGCAGCCTCCAAGTTACAAGGTTAACGTAAGATTCACTAGAAAAATGACGAAGTGATAAAAGTCAGGCACATATTTTATTCCCACCATTTCCTGTCATCTTTTAGACCTAAGAAAACGAACACATTAATAATTAAACATCTTCAAAACTGGAAACACAAAACTCACTTTTGGTCATTGGTAGGATAATTGTGCATTATCTCCACTTCGTCTAAGTGGAATTCACCAGCAAAACAGAGTTTTTGGGGCATGTTTATAGAACTAAACTAATAATGTTTATAGAGCAGTTAAGTTAATAACAGACACAGTGGCACACATATGTCGAAAACGGGGCCTCTAAGTCTATATATGAAAACAGTACAATGTTTATAGTTCACAAATCACCACAGAAACGATAAAAACGTATTTAGGAAAAGGATAGCAGTATAAGACTATTTAGCCTTAAAACCGAACCAATTTTAAGGGTTGCTTGACCGTAATGACCGTCTCATAGTAGGTGTCTCTGACTGCACTATATATTATAGTAGTCCTGTAACCTTGTCGCTTAAAAGGCGGAGTAATGGAGAGTGGGGCACAGTGGTCACCTTTTTTTAGTTTGTTTTTTATTTTGAACACAAATTATTTTTTCTATAAGTTGACTTTACAGACAAAACGGGCGTTATTGTATATTAACAAAATATTACTTCAGTAACACAAAGCATTAAGGAACCAAATACCAAATTCTACTTAATAACAAACTGAGCCACTGAACCTCGTGCAAGGGTCGCAGTTCCACAAAGCAAATTCTAATAAATAATAATTGTAGCATTCGGTACAGTTACATTTGTTTCTTGTGTATCTTGAACCAATGTTTGTTTTACAGATTACAAATTTATGTTTATATTGTTATCTCGTATTGAGCCAAAAATATCCAACCCTTTGTAATCCTAATATTAAAGGTGTTAATCGACGAGTTTGATATCTCAGATAACATCCATAAAATCACAACCTCTCTTATGACCCTTCATGGTTATGACGGCTAAGAAATATTCTTCTACGATACCGTTTATTGTGCAGTACCTCACAAATAATGAGCACTGAAACATAGAAGTTATATCCATACTGGAATCACAAGCAAGATGGAGTATTTGCAGTTCTTGGAACAAAATGAAATTTTGGAACAAATTCTGAAATGTATTGTTTGAAGATTACTAAAATAGTCGAAACTGCAGTCACATTCATACACACATGAATATTGTGTTTTACTTGTTTTACTAATCTTTCTGTGTATCATGAACTACCACATAATAACGGCTTCCTCTAGCGTTCTCCATTTATCTACAAGAAGCCCTGGAAACGATGCACGACGATGAACTTCAACTTGGCTATCGGGTCTATTCTCATTGGAAATGTTAAAAATAAACAGACCAGAAAATCCGTTAAAAAAAATTAACGGATTTAAAATTTTAACAGAAATGCTATTCTCGTTGTTCCAAATTAAATTGTATTAATGTTAAAATTAACCAAAACACGTTTATTTTAAAAGGGTGGTTAGATTGATTAATTAATAATGTAACAGGCCGTTTGTTGAAATTTAAAATGAAAGTGTGGTTATGTGCAGTTGTAAAGTAAAGTAAAACTTTACTGTGTGAAGAAGAATAAGAGTGGTTGGGTACCATTCTATGGCTTATGTTTGGATAATAGTTTTTATATTATTTTAAAAAATATGGCAATACCACCACTTTTATTTGAAGAATTACAGCAGTTAATTCAGCGGTAGGTGGGTAGGTCTAATAATTACCTAGGTACTTACCTACCTATAAATTTATATTACTATTATATAGGTATATTTGTTTCTTCCTAATAATAATATTAAAAGTTGATTAGTGATTTCAAGTTAAATGTACACAAAACTAAATCACATGTAACTATATAAAATATCCATTCCGAAGGAATAATGTTCGACTTCGTCAAAGACATAAATCTCAGGAACACGTCAAACCCATTCGAAGTGTCTAATTGGAATTTTAGGCAACAATTCATTTTACGCAACAAATTGCATGGATCAAGTTTCCAATGACAGCAGAAAAATATAATCAAAGAAGTACCTATTATATACCTATCATATTTATATGTATGCTGGCATATACGGGAAAATACTTTAAGAAAAATATTGTACCTAAATTAGACATTAGTACCGGTCATATTTTTCTTTGTTACAAAACTACAACATATTTAACTGAAACTTTCCGCATTAAATTTTGTAACTCATTTAAGAATATTTTTCTGCAGTTTCACATATTTCCCTGAACAGTGAATTTATTTTGCTTGGCTCCCAAGTCTCCTGGCTTTAAACACCTTGGATTATTCTCTGTGATTTGAAACAACTGTTATTTCTCTAGTTACGTACGTAGTAGGTACTTTTTAAATATTTAATAATTAAATAAAATTTAAATCTGTTGTAGTTCGGGGTCTAAAACATTGGTCTTATAATATTTTTGTATTTTTTATCACTGCCTGGACATTTTTTATACTTATTAAAATACTGGTTTGAGAACCTATAGAAATAATTCTTTTTTATGTGAATATTTCGTATTTGTGTATTTTATGATTGTATTTTATATATAAAATAAAATATAATTTGACAAAACATCACCATTAATCATCACCATTAATTATCAGAAACGCCACAGGTAAGTCTTTTATTTTACATAGTAAAATCACTTTTCTAAAAGGAATTGACACTAAATATTATATTATACATATCAAGATTTAACGAAAGGTCCTACCTACTAATAATCAGAAAGAGTGAATTAGTGAATATTCTAAGTACAGGGCGAGCCACCACAAATTCACCCTTTAACTTTGTTGTCTACTTATGAACAGATGAAAAGGTAAAAACGTTCCACCAAAATTATCCGAACTTTTAAGTTCCGCCTTCTCTTATAAAAGATGCTGCTCTTGAGCTCTTCATAGACATTGAGTGTGATATGAGTGAAATCATAAGTAACTTAGAGTTAGCTACATCGAATTTCCATCGTACCGAATTTCTATAGTATATTGCTATATTCTCTAACATAAATAAACAGACCCGTTATTTATGGCGAATTTTACCAGATCCGTGAAAGTGCCCTTTCTGAATACCACTTTTTATATTTTAACATTAATTAATTATTGATTAATTTTAACGGATGCGAATGGGAATAGACCCGTATATATCATATTGGAAGATATCTCTATAAAAAAACGTTAAAAGATTATGCTTCTATAAAGAGTTAAAAACTTAGAGATAATAAGTGTACAATTACAAATATTGAATTTTATAATTACATTTTATTGGTACTGCAGAATTTTTGCACCATATTCCGTTTTCCCGATGCTGGCGGTCCCACCAATACAATAACCATTGGAGGAGGTTGATCATATGGTAAAACGTGTGCTCCAATATTTGGGTAATTGAGTCGTTCAAGTAATGTAAGTTTCATATGAGACTCTCTTCCTGGAAGGGAGGGATCCACATCAAATGTGTGCTTTACATCAATTCTACTCTCTGCATTTATATGTACATCATCCAATAACATCAAATTTGGTATTAATGACAGGCAGACATTGCGATAATATGGCAGATCAGTGATCGGATTGCTGCTAAGATTTACCCTTGAAATATTGTATATAATTTATTAGTATATTATTCAACGAGCCATTAATGATACCCATTATTAACGCAGGGTTTACGTCACGAGCCGAAGGCGAGGTGCGCAAATCGCCCGGTTAATAATAGGCAACAATTAACACTTGAATGCTACCATTTGTCCATGACCGTTGTACATTTTTATCTTGAATGAGTTGTTTTTCAGTGCATAATACTTTTTTGGGAGAAATGTAACAAAAAAAAATTCTATTTCAACACGTCAATGTCATAAGTTGGCACCATTCGGCGGTCAATTGGTTGTCAATGGCCAACTTGCTTGTTCTTAGTACAAATATTCGCGATGTTGTGTGTACGTTGCCATGGCAATATATGTAAATCAAATGTAAAGTATTACATTTATAATAATAATTATTACCAGCTGTTATTATTCAATACTGCCCATTATACAACATTTCAAATATATTATCGAGTTATTATCAAGTAATGTATTACAAATATATCAAATGGTGTATTATAATAGTACCTATATTATTAAATGAGCAATTAATTACAGTCATTATTAACGTAGGGTGAGGATTACGTCGCGAGCTGATGCCGAGAGACGCAAATGGCCCCAATTAATAATGGCAAATTAATTGCGTGTTGAATATTATAATTTGTCCACGACCATTGTACGATTTTAGTTGTTTTTCAGTTAGTTCTTAATGCGTTTTTGGGACTATTGCTTAAAAAATTATTTCTATTTTAAAACGTCAACGCCACCAGTTGGCGCGAATCGGCGGTCATCTAGCCACCTTTTAGTTCTCAATACAATTATTCGGAATGCTGTTATAGTGATTTCGTTAGATACGCAAACTAATGGAATGCGGTGCTCAGTGGTGTGCGAAATTATCCTAATATAGGAAATAAAATAAAAAATCAATGATCTTATCATTCTCGTAGAACAGAACAGCTGCCCACAACTACATGGCGGAAAAGGGCAAATTAAAGACTGGCTGGAAGAAAGAAACATTGAACACGAAACATTCACTACTTAAAGCTGAGTTGTTGACACTGGCAAGGCAACATTTCCTGGATGAAATGGCCAAAACAAGAGGAATGGAGGTAATTCGATTGCCTCCATATCACTGAGAACTGAACCTAATTGAGCTTATTTGGACGCAAATAAAAGGGAAAGTTGCTAGAGAAAATACAACATTTAAGTTAGCTGATGTGAAATTCTCAATGGTGCAATCAAATGCGGCCAACTGGATAAAATGTATAGACCATGTGAAGAAGATGGAATCAAGAATGTGGGATCTCGATATTATAATGGATACTCCCGTTAAACCATTCTTAATAAATGAAAATGAAGACAGTAGTGAAAGTGACTTATTTTCAGATAGTGAATAGTCATATGAATTTATGTGTGTTTTTGTGAAGAGTGCTACTAATAAGTGACAGTGAAAAATACCAATGTGAGTGTAACTATATGTGCAAATAATAACATATCTCGCAAATTGGTAAGTTAATTTGTTATAAATTTTACTAAAACAGCCCTATCCAGTAATAAATTTTACTAACAGTTTTACCTATACTACTAATAATAAGTAACCTAACCACGTTCTATCCTGGCAAGGGGGGCTCGTACCTCCCCGTAGTCCTTGCTGGGCAAGAGCAATATAATTTCTTTATTTTATTTTAAATTGTTGTACGCAAAATTGTTTCAATATATTTTAATAAATACATTCAAAACTAAATAATTTTTTGGCTTAAAGTTTTACACATATATGAATATGACATAAGACATCTCTTGAAGTCATTTCACCTTGGTTGCGCATGATGATACGCCACTGAGCAGTAAAGCCAATAAATCGCCGGCTTGTTCATGCAGGTGTCTTCTAAGTGAGCGAGAAGGGAAATCGTATACAGTTGAGTTGAAGAGGGATAGCGACCGATATGGAAGCCGCAGACTGGAGATCCTAGTTCTATTCATAAGAAATGTGGCGGTATACAATTTTACACTAAATATCCTTTTGTATTGCATATAATTTGTATGTATGTGATTTATCTATATCAAACGAAAACACTATAGTATACGTTGGCGTGGCAGCACATCGATGGTTTAACGCACACATGTGTTAAGTGCACTTTTAGTTCAAATTGAGTTACAAATATACAGCAAGCAATATATTTTAGTCCAAATCTTCATATGATCAAATGTGGTAAGTGAAATCTGAACTTTGTGACGGCTAACGCTATCTACCATTTGTGTTACCTACTTCAGACTTATAGACTTCAGAATTCAAATTCAAATGTGTAAAGAGGACTTGACACATTTGTCGCAAGAAAATATATCATTTCATTTTGGTTAGTGAGTAGTTACCACATTTGTATTTAAGAAAGTGAGGATATTTTTGGTGCTGAAGATTATTATTATATATTTATTTTGTATACAGGGGGTCAAAAAATATTCAATATGTTATAGGATAAATAAAGTAGGGAAATAAGTCCCACAAAAAAAAAGTGGAGGTGATATTGTATTATTATATCACACATGATAAAATATTAGGTATTTTTTCAGTCAATTTTTGATTGACATTTCCAAAAATAATTTTCGGAAATACTTATGTTTCAAGTTCAACCCTCCTCCCAAAATTGACATCGAGTAGTAAAATCTATTTAAAAAATCAGCACTTACTTTCAATTTTTTCTCTGTTTTCCCCGGACTCGATTTAGTACGGATAGTTTACTTTTCTAAACCGATTTTTCCCATTCGTTTTAATTAAAAGGAGGCGCATCTGATCGAGTCGACTCATAAGACTTTTCCAACCTTAAAAATATTTTCTATCTATCCCCAGGCAGGATTTACAAATATCTTAAAATTTAGAAAAATACCCCCCTTAAAACCCCTACCTCCGCGAAAGTAAGTCACGCTTCCTTCCGACCGTAAGAAGCTTATTCTCCGACTTTGACAGCCTCGACTCGAACCGTCTATCTGGTGATACAATTTGCGTCAACTCTACCGCCCGCACTGCGTTCCTTTTCATTTCATACCTTACCCAAACAACCTTTTAATAGCCAACAGCAACGTTTTTAACATTTTTTTCACAGCTACAACAATGGAATTGAAAACTCATATTATAAGGCCAAAAAAATAATTTGACACTAATTCCATCCGGCAACCTTTACGATATCATCTACGAAATCATCAATCAGAATGTGGTCAACGGTTTTTGCAAACGGAATATATCTTGGTATCCGGTCTATAATGTTATTAGTTGAAATGTAATTTATTCGGTAGATATTTAGTTCTTTACTAGCATATTTACTTTTAAAGGCTTTCAGAAATTGTAGATAAATTCTCTATTGGTAATAAATAAACAAAAATATCGAATAACATGCACATGTACAGACGATTTTATTACAACCCAAAGTTATCGGTGTTATTCAAATTAATAAGGGTCGTCATTATTTTTTCACACTTTTTACACACGTCTCTCATATTTTTCTGTTCTGCTTCAATTCGAAATTGTATGACGGTGATACGATACAAATAAAAGATGGTGATATTCCAAAAAAAAATATCTACATGCATATATCGTAAATTACTGGGGACGAATATTTGTAAACACGTTTGCACCAATGTATTTAATTTAACTTTGAGCAACTAAATGCAAGTAAATTAAGATAATGTAGATAATTATTCAATTGTACAAGTTTTCGAAAATGCAAGTATTCAAAATTTAGAAGTAATTTTATCGTAAGTTATATCCTGGGACCTCCAAATATTGCCGCACAAAATATAAGTAACAACGGTTTTAGTTGCATAACCAGTTATTTCAAGTGTTTTTAAATTTGTAAGTACGTTTTATAAATTCCGTCCACAAGTTTGACAAATTTTATCTAGAATTTCAATTACAGAAGTGCTAAAAGCAATTTGGTACCCCAAACCAAAATGTATTAAATACATACGTTAAACTGCGAAAAATATATATTAGTGAAACATAAATAGTATCAGTAAATAGCATCATAAATAGTTACATACCTTGAAAGATATCTTAAATTCTGCAGGTAGTATAATTCCAACAAACTAGATATATTATTTGATGACATATTAATGCTCTCCATATTATCAGCACCTTCAGTAAATTGCAATGAACTTAAATTATTATTGGACAAATCTACACTTCTTATATATGTCAATGTGTTTAATGCGAGGGGAATGTCTTCCTCGATTGCAGGAGCAGAAGCATTAAATTCGTCTTCCATTTCTGCTTCTGTATATTCTTCATACGGTACATCGCCGTAATCCTCATATGTATCACATTCTTCCTCTACTGTAGGAGCTGCATCTTCAATACAATTATTTTGTTCTTCTACTGTTTCTTCGGATATAGTTTCATCCGCTAAGATTTCTTCTTCGGTGATAGTTTCTTCGTCGGGAACCGTACCAGTAATAATATTATTGTGCAAAATTAGGAACTGAATCCTCAAACCGTTTAAATTTTGTAGGATTGAAATTGTGTTATGAGATAGGTCCAAATAACTCAAATATCTAAAAAAATATTAGTGTACAACTATCATAATGCGGGTACCTACATTTACAGTGCTGGGCGTTGGACGCCTTGCATAACGCGTTTTTAAGAAAAGCGAACTAATAGATGAAAACTGGTATTGGAAAGTTAGTTTTATTTTCGGAATTTTGTTGAAAATGACACCAGGGCGATATTATATTACCACGGTCGAAAATGCCACGAAGGAAGTTATATTATTTTCAAATAAACTAGTCTTGGTAAAGTTCTTTAGATACATTTTTAGAAATACGAGAACTTTCACTAACACCTAACACGTATTATTTTTACCTTCTCCAATTATAAGCAGGCCAATCGACAGAGGACCACATTTTAAGGTAAGAGGGTCCATCCAACATGTGCTACAAAAATCATCGTGGTCGAAATAGAGGGGCTAAAGTTAAAAGATAAATAAATTTTTCGCTAATTACTAGGAAGCTTCAAACTTTCTATTTGATATTTAGCATGTATTTTTTACTTCAATATCACTATCTTTTTGCCAATACAACACATTTTTCTCGATATCCAGTTGTGCATAAATTAAGTTGTGAAACCCACCCCTTTTCTACTTGAAATTTGCCTAAGAGGTTTTATATCAAATTAATAATTGTAATCATTTAAACCTTTAACGCTTTCTGGTAATACCATCATACCAGTACGCGGCACTGCAGATATCTTTAATTTTATTTTAAGCATAAAATTACACACAAAAACAGTCTACTTTTGTGGTTTATGCATTTGAACAAAAAAATTTAAAAAGATCACGACACACGAGCTTGTACTGCTATATATATATATATATATATATATATATATATATATATATATATATATATATATATATATATATATATATATATATATATATATATATTGTGTTATCAGAGACCATTCCAGCCTCGTATTTGAACAGTGTTCTGTGTACTCTCTTGTGATAGCCTGATCAAATAGTAGTTTTTGGTAACATGAGTCTGATAGAAGGGTTTTTGGGGTGCTGAACACGAATCTAAAGTTTGCTGTCTCGTAGAAGTAACGACTCGAAACCCGCAAAAAAGCTCGACATTTTCGGATCCTTTTAAGTTTTCTGCTCATATGTTGCAAAGACACATAGTACGGAAAGTATTCAAAGTTTAAGATCATCCCTAACTTCCAAAATAGAGCGATTTATAAGGACGCCATCGTCAGCCGAAAAAAGTGAACTTTTCACAACTTTTATGAAAACTACAATAAACTCACTTCGATGGGCAACGTCCTGGATGAGCAAGAGGGCGACCCTCCGTTTGCAGCACCACTTTCAGAGGCGGGTGAGTCTTCAGACTTTCAGGCAATCTATGCGTTATTTTATAACATAATAAGTGGATGGCACTGCTTTAAGTTAAAGAACAGCCATCACAGCCTGCCACTCCGAGTGCTGAAGAGCCTGAGCCTGGACCATCATCGTCCATTGAGCATCCTACGCCCGGACCTTCCACAGTTCCAGCCAAGCGAAGGCGAGTAAAATAAAATTAACATTACTACCAGATATTTTCTACATCGCATCTACATACTACAACTTACTTACTATTTTTTCCAGTTGACTATATGGTCTACAAATGATTTTTCCTCCACTATAAATTGAAAAATTAACTTCTTATCTTATAAATCTAAATGTAATAAATGATTAAATATTTTTTGCTAAATGGGTACTTATTCCTTCTTATTACTTCTACAAAATACTTATAAATTATCAAGTCACATTTTAAAAAAAGGAGTGGGAAGGAATTTAGAGTTGGAAAGGGAGGAATTTGAGAGAGAGATAGAGAGAGAGGAGGTTAGTACTTCAATTTAAGTTTGGGAAGAGGGGGTTTGAGAGGTGGGGTAGTTCATATTGACAGTGCAGAGTTGTTATTATTGAACCTTTCATATTGGTCAAATAAGCGTTTAATGGGAAAATAGAGGACAGATCAGTATATGCGTATATATTGATCCAAATTTCAATATTGAAGCTTTACATGTTTTATTCTACGAGTTTTTCACGTGGTGGCTGCTTTTAAATCACAGACGTATGTCTAAAAATGAGTTTAATGCAGTTTATAGAAAAGTTGGTAGAAATTTACTTTTTTCGACTGACGATGGCGACACTATAAGTAGGTCTCATTTGGAAGTTAGTGGGGTCATTCGACGCAGAATTTAGTGCTCTTTCTTCAGCTTTGAATACAATGATCAATTCCGCACGATGCGTCGTTTGTAACATACGAGCGTAAAACTTGAAAAACTCCGAAAATGTCGAGTATTTTTGCGCTTCTCAACCTCGGCACTTCTACGAGGCAGCAAACTTCAGATTCGTGTTCAGCACCCCAAAAAAACACATAATTTCGTTGAGAAAACTTCTACCGGAGTTACGTTACGACACAGGCACTTTTGAACACCATTTCATCTTTCTGTTTTTAAGTAAATTAAAATTTTTCAAAAGGTACGTTAGAATTATGTACAACAAATACTATACAAACAAATATTTCAGCAATTCTTGTACACTGCTGTTCAATAAAATTGAATACTTTTATAGGTATGTTCTAATTGTATTTATCTGCGGTGTCCGGTGTCCGGTGTCCATAGATACAGTCAACTAATTCGTCAGTAACTGTCACAATAAATCATTATAAATAGTTTTTTCTGTCAAATTGCCACGCCATTTAGACCATCTAACGAAAATGGGAATTATAAGCAAAATTGAAGATGGTTGGTCCATGAGGGCGTTTGCCGAGCACTTGGATATAAGTAAAGCTGCGGTGTTTAGGGTTAAAAAGCGTTGCACGCAACAGGGCATAATTTCTCGGACAGCAGGATCTTCGCCCCAGGGTTTCCAATATCGAAGAAGATGCTGCTTTAATCGAATACCTTGAGCAAAACCCTTTTAATAATGCAATGGAAGCAAAGGTTGATTTGACCAGGACGCATTTTCCTGGTTCCCGATCCGCAGCATGCAGAAGACTAAAATCCTCAGATCTAGAAAGTAGAGTAGCTGCAAAGAAGCACTTACTCACAGAAAAAAATAAACATCTCGTATGCTATTTGCGACGACCTACGTTTATAGAGTTACAATTTTGAGAACGAGTGGTATTTACCGACGAAAAAATGTTCCAGTCTACTCATGGTGGTCATATTGGAGTTTATACGCCGCGGAATTCTCGGTATGAAGAAATATACTTATTTCATAGCCAGTGATCTAGGAGATTTGGTAGGTATTAACTTTTGGGGATGGATAAGCTATTATGGAATGGGGATTAGCTATAGTAGCTATAGACTTGACGGATGTTTTAACGCTAATTACTATACAGAGATAATTCTCAAGTTCATAGGGTAAATATTGTTAGACAGTGCTTTCAAAACAATAATATTGAGATTTTGCTCTCGCCTGCTCATTCTCCCGATTTGGACCCAATTGAAAATGTGTGGGGCCGAATGACTAAAATTATTTATAAGCGAAATTTTCGTGCACACAATGCAGAATAATTGTGGAGCACTGTTGAAGACACATGGGAAGAGTTGGCTCAACTTGATGATTTTGTGAGACAATTAGTTCATTCGATGCAACGCGCCGTGCCGTTTGAATTAGGTTATAACAAGAAACAGGAGGATGAGCAAATATTAGAAAGAATTCTCACTTTTCTTTTGTTTAATAATTTGTAGTTGTATATGTTCAATGCATTAAATTTTTAATTTTGTTTGTTTTATCAATGCTTAACACTCGCAAGAATTCTGATAATAAAGTAGGTAGGTACGCTTCCAAACAAGTACGTAGTATGATATTTTTGCATGTGGTTGCTGGGGATACCCAGACCCAAAATAAGCTATTAAAAAAATCTCCAGTAAGACTTGTAATCAATTTTATTTCACATGAGTGTACATAAATTGCCAATAATTGATAAAATCAAAAATATTCAATTTTGGTGTATAAGAGATGAATTGTATAGACCGATTTTTTCCCAAAATACCTGTTCGGTTCAATTACAACTATAATACGCTAGTTCCATAATATGTCATAGACTTTCTATTTTTGCCAAATTTACGCCCGTAAGATGTTGCTCGTGGAAAAATTCAATTTCGATAGCTGGCGGCTATATGCATGCTATATATTGACGAGTGCATGCATAGATTCCTACTTGATTTTACGATAGTCATCGATCGACCTTTATACTTTTATAGAGTATTATTTATATTTATACCTATAAACAATAATGTATAAACAACCCCACTTGTCGGTAATGAAGAAATCAGGAAAAACTGTCACTTAGACACCTACCCATTATAATATATCCGTGCTACTGACTCCATTATAAGTTGCCTATTGCTGAAGTAACACGCCTGAGGCGTGACGCCACGAGAGTGCATGGATTATGTGTCTTATTCAAGAATATATACTATAATTGCCTATTAAAACGTGAACTTGCTAAAATCGTGGGCCCTTGTGTTCAAATCATATTTCCGAATATTGCAAAACAAATAATGGAAATTTTTCATTTCTTTCAAAATTATGTTTTTCCTTTACTATGTCTAGGTAATAGGTGGGTTAATTTATTAGAAATATATTCTCAGATAAATTTTTTGACAAATAATCAATCAATAATTACTTATATTTGTCCATTTCATGAAATTGGTATTAAGTTAATAATACAAACCTTAAATTTCGTAGTCCAGTTATTTTCGATATTTGATTGTTTGATAAATCCAAATGAGTTATGGACCAAAAAGCCGTCAAATCAGGTATATCTGTTATAAAATTGTAGGAAACATTGACATAACTCAAATAAAATGTTGCTTTAAAATCCAATAGCTTTTCCAGGTAATTATGAGAGACGTCCAAGTATTGCAAAAACGGGAGTTGCACTAATGGTGCTAAGCTACTTAACTCATTCCACGAAAGATCCAGATATTGGATATAATGATAATGCTTTATCGCGCTGATATCGCACAAGAACTAAAATGTATAAAAACTTTATTTTAACGCATGTAAAAAAGATTCGATAGATTTATAGACTTTTGACTCTCAGAACTGATATAACAAGATACACAAAAAGTGTAATGCTTGTAATTAAGACCACTCAGATCGCTTGCAGGGTAAAAAGCGATCTGAGTGGTCTCGGTCTCTGTGTTTATTATGTTTATACAGAACGTAGCCGGAGGGCATAACAAATCTCCTGGGAAATTTGATGATAAAATTATTGGACCAATTTTAATACATTCCTTATGCCCTCTATAATCGTGCCTTACCAGGAGTTAGGCTTGATTATATCAATTATTGAAATACCACCTTACCGTTACCAATATAATCCAATAGAATTAATGTGGGGCATTTGTAAAGATTATGAGCGGAGATTATGAGATTAGTGGAGCGGATCTACGAAAAAAAAGGTGGCCAAACGGAAGTGACAAGTTGAAAAAAAAGTTTTTCCAGCTTGTTAATAATGTTCCCCCCTACCCCCTGGTAACTTTTTCCGGTAATTGTTGTCCACCAGGGGGCGCGCGCAGCCCATTAAATATTGTAAAAACAGGGTTTTTTTAGATTACGCGTAATCGAGGAGACAGATAGAAAAATGTTTTGAACAAGAAAAATAGGTCGATACGCGTAATCTGGTTTTGGACCCGTCAAAATCGGTCTATTAGAACCGGAGATACAGCGGTTTTAAGGTTTTTGTTTTTTAGGGGGGACAAGAAAAAGTGAGCAAGGGGGGTGTTGCGGGAAAGGGGGTGGGATCGGGAGAGTCTTATAGGTAATGGTTATCGGAAGCCCGGGCCGAAATTTTTTTAAGATTGCTCAATTAGGGAAGGGATGGGAGGGGAGAGGGTGGAAAAGGGTTAAACGGGTGTTTCTCCGGCCCTGATGATGAACCGATTTAAAAAAATAAAATGGATTTTTTTTGTTTTTTTATAAGGAATCAAGGACAGCTTGAGAAAAAAAAACAGAACTCAATGACACGGGCGTGGGGGGTGAAAATAAAAACGTAATTTTTTTGTTTATTTTTTTTTTGTTATGGGAAGGAGGGGGGAGGGGCGCCTATCATATTGAAAAAGTTGGGCAATTGTATAAACTTCCGTGAAAAAAAATCCATTTTATTTTTTTAAATCGGTTCATCATCAGGGCCGGAGAAACACCCGTTTAACCCTTTTCCACCCTCTCCCCTCCAATCCCTTCCCTAATTGAGCAATCTCAAAAAAATTCGCCTGGGCTTCCGATAACCATTACCTACAAGAGAAAAAAGCTAGCCTTTACGTCATTTTCTTTGTTAAAAACAATAAGTGCTAGCATGCTATAAGAAGCTAGCATTTACGCGTCGTCCTCAATATCCAAGCGAAATGTTTTTGTGAGCGTCTTGTTTTTATTTTCTATTTCCCGGTGGATATAATGCTTTGAGACATTCGCAGGTTTTAACAATTCCTCATACAGATTACCTTAAAAAAATAACCGCTTACCTAAAATCTAATACCAGTATAAAAAAGCCAGTGTAAAAAAACAAATCGGCTACCTTTCAAAAAAAATCAGCATTTGGAAGAGCATGAAAAAACAGTAAACATTTTATTTGATGAAATTCACGTTACTCCTAAAATTGAATGTAAGGGTGGAGACTTAATCGGGTCTACAGAGCATAACGAAGTTGCTACTAAAATTCAAGCGTTTGTGTTAAGTTAATTTTTTCTAAGAATGTAGATATTGTTGCTCTTTATCCAGTAAAGCAATCATCAGCAGCTGATTTAAAAGAAATGATTTTAAATGTAATTAAAACGCTAACAGAAATTGGTTACCGCAATATTTCTTTAATTTGTGACAATCATAGAATGAACCGAAGTTGTTATCGACTTTTAAGTAATACAGGTAACAGGCAAAATTTACCCTGCTTTATTGACAATCCTTCTGACGCCCAGCACAGCATTTATTTACTTTTTGATACGGTGCATTTATTTAAATCAATTCGCAACAATTGGATAAACCAAAAAAATAAGGAACGTTCTTTTGTTTTTCGTCATTTAAAAAAAAATCAAATCCATCCTCACTCAAACGACAAAATGTACAGCTTGCTGTCAGGTTATTTTATGAAAAAAATATTGCGGCTCTAAATCAATGTAATGAACTTAATAATTTGGGATACAGCTAAATTTTTAACGATCATTTTTCGATATCAATCCGTTTTTACCTGAAACCAAAATAAATTGAAATCATACGAGTGATCACAAAATTAAAAATATTTTTTATGCAAAACATCTAAACGGTAAAATATATCCATAAATTCCTACGGACATTTTTATTAGAGAATCTCCTTGTAAATAAAAAAGGTTCAGTACAATTTATTTATAGAATGGCCCCATCAAGATTTTTCATCAACAAATTTCGATGATATCTAGGGTGGCCACCATCCTGGACATATGACGACGTAATGGTCGTCTGCCACAAAATCAAGGAAAACATGATTATGAGGGCATAAAGAATGCATTAAAATTGGTGCCACAATTTCATCATTAAAATTCCCACGGAGTGTATATCATTAATTTCGCCCACCGGCTAACATATACGGTTATCGATATTCCAGAAAACACAAGATTCGTCCACAGATACAAGTGCAGTAAAATTGGGGACGTCATATGGTAATTGTTGGCATATCTTAGTTATGCCGAGCGTAATCAAATTGACTGCAATAGACTACTCGAATACGAGTAATCTATCTCGTATGTAAACAATCCATTGACTTTTCACGACAAAAACCTTTACCTTGTAAGACAAAACAAAAGTACCTTGTAAGACAACACACATTTGCAAAGAACATGTTTTAAGTCTACAGGTGACCTTTCCAAATAAGACAGATTTAGACCAATAATGTGATCATTTAATATACCAATTTCCTCTTCCTCCTCCTCTTCTTCTTCGTCCTCAACTACACATTCCTCTTGGCCTTCGAATAGCCCTTGTACATCACTTTCTTTATTATGTATATTTTTATCAACGCATTCGTCTTCTTTAATGTACGGTCTGTGATCATCTGACCAAGGACATTTATCGAATCTGTGATACTGCCATGCACCTAAAAGTTATTTATAACTATTTTAAAGGCGTAATATTATTTAAAACATTGAATTATTTTATAATGATATGATTCTCTTAGTTGGGGTGAAGCAGCCAAATTATTATCAAAACCTTGGAATCAAGGAAACTTAAAACTCATTGTATTTGTTTCTTAATGAATATTTTTATACCTTTGCCCACAAAAACCGCAATTCTTCAAAAAACATTTTTTTTGACAGAACGGTTTTGTTACTTACGGTTCTCAAGATATCGGGAGAAAACTGTTTACACCCCTTTTTCCAAAGATGGTGGCCAAAAAAGGGGGGCTTTGAACCCCGAAAACCGAGTTTTATTCTCAGACATTAAAAAAATCCTCCTCAAAATGCAAGGTCAATGTAACATTTCAAAGGACAATATATTCATAAAATTTTATTATCATTATTACCAATTACCATTAACCAAGATTGAAGAATTGGCCTTTGGGCCTTTAAATTCAACAAATATGCATAATATATGGCTACACAAGTGGACATTGCAGAGGACTACAATATAATATCTAGAACCAGAAGCGAGTATTTGTAGAACTACCTATTCTTTACCTATTTCCACAACTTTAGATTTACTTGACAAAATTGCCTCATTTATCTAATTGTCATTTGCCCTGAACCTGAACAAATGAAATTAGGCAACACCAGCAATTGGTAGAGTAATTAGTAACCGTTACATTGGGTTCTGTATTATTAGGGTTCTTTGGGCAAAGGAATATAAAAATATATATAGATAGTCTATGGCAGGATTACATGGAAGCATAGCCTGTACCAGATTGCTTTTAAAATTATAGAAACATTTAGCAGAAATAATTATAACATAAAATAAAATATTACAAAAAACCAGTACCTGCAAGATCTTTGACTTTTCCAAAAGTCACTGAATGTTCATTAAATGATACATCCGAAGAATTCGATGAGATGTCTTCTTCGTTTAGATTATCTAATAAAAAATCATCTCCGCATTTACTTGGGTCAAAGGAAGCATAGTTTGTTAATGATTGAAATTCAGTCAGCAATTTTGACATTTTACTTGTTGACAATTAATTGCATTCGGGTTAGGCATCCCGATAGGCATAAATCAATGTATTTGATGGCTACTAACTTAATGATCCCAATGCGTAGTCAGATGGCGCTTCGGGAAATCTCGGGAATTCATTTAAATTAGCGCCAAATTTAAATGTAACTGGTTGGTTCGTCTAAGTACAATAATATAAATGTATGTATAATATCCTACATTAAACAAAGATGGCGAAATAACAACAATTCAATTTTCAATTCAAAACATTTGTAAGATATAGAATATCTCAAAAGTCGCCACGGACAACAGCGACCCCGGGGCCAGCCAGACGTCCACGCGCAAGTAGCGACGGGGCAGTTGAAGGGCTTGTCACCGGGGGTGGTTCCGAGACGTTAAGGAAAATTGAAAAAATGGAACTAACAGCTCGTTAGGCCAAGGGGCGTAACAAGTTTTTCAGGAAATGACGAATTTTCATATGTGCTGCAAGTCTCTTTCTAAAGGTAAAAAATGCCAAATAAAAAACCCCCTTAAATCTAGGTCCAAGAAAGGTAACAAAGAGAGTGAAAAAAGAGGAAAAAGAATAAAATGACTAATTTTGTCATTAAATTTTAGTCATAAAATGTTCTTGTATTTGGAAGTTCGAAAACCAACGAAGATAAAATATATGAAATTACAAAATCTAGAGTGAAATACAGATAGAGGACTGATTTTCAAATCTAATTGGGGCTGTACTACAATCGTATAGACTTTTTTACCTAAAATAAGGGTCAGCTCAATCAAATTACACGGGGTTTCTTTGCACATTATGTTTCAAAACAATATTATCTACAACCTAGTCGTTCAATCCAGCGTACAACTGATAAAAAATTATGGCATGGGAGTTTCTAGAACAACCTCTAAATTGCGTGTGAAGTTTAAAAAATCACTAAATTAACATATCCATTGCTATAAGAACCAGTCGTTTCATTATTTTTTTCTTAATTATCTGGATTTTTCCGTGTTTTGTAAAAAGCTTGTATAAGTTGTGGTCACAGATGTACCGCGTCACCTTAAAAAAATTAAATCATTCCATACCAATAGAAAATATGCAAAACAAATGAAAACTGTGACATATACTGTATAGGATATATATCAAAACAAAAACAATGCACGTCATTTACTGTAAAACATGTTACCAGCGAACATTGTTATCAAGTCTGTCAGACAATAGTAAGTGTTAGTGAAACTTCATTTATATTTTAAGGTTGTGGTAGAGTAAACATTCTTGAAAAATGAAATAAGGTAGCTATTACTTATTTATGACCCATTTTCTTAAGAGATAATTATGTAAATGACTAATTTATTAGTCTAGTTAATTATTAGGGTATGACAGTATCAAAAATCAATTAAAATAATTGAATGCCATTTATTGTCAAACTGGTGGCCCAAATCAACGAACTGATATTATTTGGGGGTCAAAACTTTTATAATAAAGACATTATTTTCCAGCGCTTACTGTGTTACATCTTTTTTTCAGCCACTCAGTATAAGAATGTATTATATTGTTACGTCACTGGGTTTGTATAATAATTGGTACTATTCATAATCCAAATACACTTTACTAACTTCCAAATACAACATCAGCTTACAATGGATAAATCACTACTGAACACTTTTAATTACTTATTACTTGTCTCTAAAAGCGTTTAAACTAAACTGACTAATGCAACATGCAACAATCGGCTGGCCCTTATATACTATGTTCTACGTTCTCGATACTTCTGGGAGCTTCTCGCTTATTTCATCCCTTTCTAGATTGTACAGGGCGTCGAAAAGTTCTAAAAGGCGTAGTCCGCGTGTTCTTCTACTGCAACTATTCTAAATGGGGCCAGGGGGCATATCTCGGTTATTTGAAGTCCTAGCGAGTCCCATCGCCCTTAGGGGATGGTATCTGCCCCCCCCCAGATGCGAGGTTGACACATCGTGTGCGGTATTGCCAGATTGTGCAGATTTTCCCTAGATCTAGGGAATTTTCAGTATATCGTGCACAATCACATCTAACGATTCCGTAACACTGCCTCCCTTATTAAAGCTGTTAGTCCACAAATAGATTCTTACTAATCTTCTCCAGTTAGCGACGTCCTATAGTCATGGACATGGATAATTTTAGGCTTAGCCTAAAGATCTTCTTCAGGATGGTATATGGTCCTTCCTATGGTCTTTGTAGTTTTGGACTCAATCCTTTCTTTGTCTGGGACTGGTACAACCAGACAGCTTGTCCTTCATTATACATGTGCGGTATCGTCTTCTTGTCCAGACGCATCTTCATTCGGTGGCTCGTGAGGTGTAGCCGGTCTCACAAAATTGTGGACTAACCCCAATGTTAATCCAGGTTAGCGACGTATTCGGGAAGTACAACATCTTCATCCCTTCTATTTTCTAGAGGCTTTCCGGACGTCAAGTCAATTGGTCCCAGATTCGTTGGTTCTCATCTACAAACATCGAGAGGTGGTGATTGATGGTTCTGTTATGCCTCTCTACCATGCCATCAGACTGCGGATGAAGTAGTGTAGTCCGGGTTTTCTTGGTTCCTAGCAGGATCACAAGGTATTTCCAAACTTCTGACTCGAAATCCCGTCCTTAATCTGTATGAATTTCCAAGGGTACCCCATGTTCACAATGACGTTCTCCAACAGAGCTTCCGCCACAGTCATAGCATCTTGATTGGGTAGTAGAAATACTTGTGGCCATTTGTAAAAGTAATCCATAGCCAGCATGAGGTAGTTATTACTGGAGTCGGTTGTTGGGAATGGTCCTGCAATATCCACGGCCACACTTTCTCATGGGGTATCAGAGATGTACTGCATAATTTGCCCTTATGATTATGTCGCATCTCTTACACCATTCTTCAACCCTGCTACGGCAGTTGATCTAATAATAACGGCTTCTTACTCTGGCTAGTATCCTATCTACTCCAAAATGGCCGCCACTTCTACTACCGTGAAGCTCTTGATGCACCTTTTCTACGCAACTCCTTAATACGACGACTTGGTAGATTATGTCTTTTCCATCGTTCTTTTTCGTAATTGCAGTGGGACAAGGAGTCCCACTGCAGCCAGTAACCTTTGACCACCTCGCTATATTGGGATACGTCTTGCCACTGCGGCCTAACCCGTTTCTCCCACTATTGGCGTATAGTCTTCAGGTCTTATCCTTTCTTGGTTCACCGATAAAATCTATGTGCTCAGCATCGGTTTCCGTGGAATTACCTGTAATCTTAATATGAGCAACACAATCTGTATCCTTGTACATTTCTTTATCTTCTTGACGTTGACATAAACGAGAGGCCTTATTCGCACAGGGTCTTCTTGACAGACCATCCGCATTCGCGTGACTTCTTCGTATATCGCTGATATAGGTTCAACCATCATGATAGATGTTTTCGCCGGTCTCCGGTTTTTAGATGTGCCTTTATTATCGGGTCGGTATTTCCTGGGATTCGGCTGTTCAGTCACAATTCAATTATCGTCACCGGGCAGTATATAATTTTGACAGTATTTTGGTGCGTTAGCACTTAAACGGCAATAATGAATTAACGTTTATATTTAAGTAGGTATAATGTCTAATGTTTAAAATAACTTGGGCCCAGTATCATAGGCACCCAGGCATAGGCTATCATAGGCACCCAGTATATATATATATATATATATATATATATATATATATATATATATATATATATATATATATATATATATATATATATATATATATATATATATATATATATATATATATATATATATATATATACATATATATATATATATATATATATATATATATATAAAGCAAAAAACTAATTTGGCCGCCTCTATGAAATCGGTTTGCACAGGCCTTTAGCACGACCCTGTCCATCTTGATACTGAATTTGCGAGAACGATATTCATCCGACGGAAAATAATATCAAAAAATGTTTTGTGTAAAATTTAACGACGAATATTTTTCAATAGAAGCATTTTTACGGGAAAATGGCGGTTTATTAGATATACGCGCTAAACCGCATACGGGGGTAGTTTTTGCAAATTTAAGTAATGACGCAACCACAGTGGGGAAGCATTTCGTCAATTAAAACTACATACTTCAAAGAACGTGTATGCCAAGTTGCAAAACTTTACTGATGTTTCAGTTATTTAAATCAAATTTTACTGGGTTAGATGGCAAGTCAACATCTCCGCCAAATTCCTAGCTTGTACTAATTTTTTCGAGATAAAATTTTTTCCTGCACTATCACAATCGTTACAAAAGTACATCCTATATTGTGGTGTTGTTTTTGAAATTTTATTTTTGGAAACAATATTTCTATTTATTGTTAATTCAATCCACTGCGTATTAAGCAACACGGGGAGCATACGCACATGGGACTAGACCCTGTTTACGTATTTTTGGTCACGTTGAATCTTCACGTGTACCTAAACAAAATCATTACTTTCGCCAACATAATTGTGAGCGTTCCATTAGATGGCAGTCTCTCGGTGTAATAGATTTTTTTTGTTTCAGTGTAAATCGTCTCGTACGTAATATATTAAATTCATTTGATATTGAATTTATTTGATTTTCTTTTATATTATTCCTATAAAATATTGTCATTTTTTGAATGTTATTCGTGTTAAAATAAATGTGTTAATGTACGGAATCCAGTACAATTTAGGTAAGTTGATGTTAAGTTGTAGGTACGGATAAAATTATATTGTTCATGAATAATGGTAGCTTTCAAAATTACGTACCACGTTATAATGTGTCCCTTGAAATTGAACGGAGTAGCTCCAGCAATCTTAATGATTACTTAATTATTATATATTTCGTTGATATTTATGAGTACCTACGTTTGCTTATATTTTTTTTGAAAATCGATACAGATATAACTATATATATATATATATATATATATATATATATATATATATATATATATATATATATATATATATATATATATATATATATATATATATATATATATATATATATATATATATATATATATATATATAAGCAAATAGCAAAATAATAAGGAAGAGGCACTTACCAGTTGTATATCTGGATATATATCTGGAAACGAACCACATAGAAGTTGTACAAGTTCTTTCACATACAGTTATCCAGAAGATGTTAAACTTTAAAATGAATAAAATCTTGTAGAATCTATTACTTTTCCTAGCTATATGCTAGAAAATATTGAATTACATATATGTACAATAGAATTCTGAAGCATTTAGAGAGGGAGTCGTACAGAAATTGCTTGCTTAGTCAAAACTAAAATTATTTGTTGGATCTTGATTTATATGTATTATATTATAAATTCGAAAAATTTTCACCCCAGAATATATGTATTAGCTTTTAAGTTCTTTGCTATTCATATTTATTTTATTCATTACATCGAGAAATAAGCAAATAGGAGAATAATAAGAAAAACAAACTTACCAGTTGTATATCTGGACACATATACAGAAACGAATGAATTCTTCTATTTGTATTTCTCTATGTATTGAATTGCTACAAACCCAAGATTTCTTTTCACAAAACAAACATGAATAGCAAAGAACTTAAAAGCCAATAAATATACGGGTACCTACGATATTACTAGCCAGCCTATAACTTCCTTGTAAAAAATATATCGATTTAAAATTTTTGGAAGTTGTATGGCTGACAACGGTGCACAGTTTGATTGCTTCAAGATCTGATTGCCATTTCCGGTTTAACCGGAAACAGTATAAACTTTGTTATTTTTAATGGAATACCCTATATGTTATTATACATTTAGATGGCCTAGAAAATTCTAGAAGCAAAACATGTAGCATACCCTATAATTATCTTTGACAGTTTTCGAGAAAATGGCGGTTGAAAATGTCATATCAATGATAAATTACGTCATTTTTAACAACTAGATAACACAAACACTTACTAAAAGGTAAATCAATAATAAAACGCAAAAATTAAATGACAACTGTCCAGAGAAATGTTTTTTTTTCTTGAATATGGGTTTGATTTCCGATTTCCGATTAGCCACATAATTTTTTTTACCATTTGGTTGTTTAATCACAAATAATCAAGTCAATCTCAAAATTGTAATTATACCATGAAATAAAAAAAATAAAAAATGAGTAATCTTACAATGGTACAGTGTTACCGTACTACTGATATTTTGTTTTTTGCCTTTGTTAAATAACTACTGGTGTAAATACTAAATTAGATAACAGAGAAACTTTTAAATAATCCAACAGTACTGTCAAAATCTATATGAAAATCGGTAAATAGTTCTTTTGTTTTACACAGCCCTCCTGAATCAAAGTTCTGTTTCAACATAATTTTTTTATTGTTTAGCCTTTGTGACAGTGCATTCAGTCGCAAATACCTCATAAACTGAATTTTTTAAGACTTTATCAAATGTAACTCCCCAAAAAACTTAAATAACCGTAACAGATTTGTTCCTACATTTATTTGTTTTATGTGAAAATGAAGTAATTTATCATTGATATAACATATTCAACCGCCATTTTCTCGAAAACTGTCAAAGATAGATATAGGTTATGCTACATATTTTGAACTTTTCTGGGCAATCCAAATGTCAAATAATATATAGGGTGTTCCATTAAAAATAACAAAGTTTATACTGTTTCCGTTTAAACCGGAAATGGCAATCAGATCTTGACACAATCAAACTGTGCACCGTTGTCAGCCATACAACTTCCAAAAATTTTAAATCGATATATTTTTTTACAAGGAAGTTATAGACTGGCTAGTAATATCATAGGCACCCAGTATATATATATATATATATATATATATATATATATATATATATATATATATATATATATATATATATATATATATATATATATATATATATAAAGCAAAAATGACAGTTTTAATTAATTTTCAAGATTACTAGACTGTTCGATTAGTCTGTATCATAGGGAAGAGCAGTCATGAAACCCTACGAACTTAGTGGCGAATCGAAAATGGCGGACTAAATAAATCGAACTTATACTCGAATTTATAAAACCGATTTGTCTGAAACTTTGTACTTGTGGTTGTTTAAGGTTACTGGTCTCATTCGGTTGCTTTAATGGGGTAATGCATTATACTTCGCGTCGAGGGTTTGATGATGGAGGCAGGAGGTAGACAGAGGAACTTAAAAAAAACTAAAAGCTACAAAATAAAAATAGGTAAAAAAACTTTTAACTTAAACGGTTTTATTTTAAATCATCAGTTGTACTAAAAACTACAAAATAATTAGGACACAAACCTGAACTTTCCTGAGATCTGACGTTTGGTAAGAAATGAAAACGTAGGATTTGAAAAAATTTGACATCTTTTTTAATATGTAATTGGTCGCAATATGTAGGCATTTTAATTGTTCTCCAGCTTCGTCGCATTTTCCTGAATTTTTTTTTCCTGAAAAATGATAATAATTTTATTATCATTTCCAATTTAACACTTTAATGAAGTCTATCGTCCCGACCTATGCCTGCAGGCGCCGTAGTTAAAGAGTTTACATTCCCAAAAAAATCGAATTTTCATCTTAAAAACCATAATGAAATTGTAATTATTGAAATTAATTTCATTAAGCTTTTCGCAGATAAAGTATGTGGAGCTGTTTCACTTATAACTTTGTTTAATAGTTCACATGTTTAATAGTTCCTGGGACCATCTGTATACACGAAGATGTTCCATTTTTGGGAGTATTTTGACTACGAGTGTTTTTTATTTGTGTTTGTTTTTCGTAAAGGTGGTTGTTTATCAGTTTGGCTTGCAATTTCATTAGCTGTCTGCGTATTTATTATTGTCTGATTTTTTACAGCCTTTGAGTATAGCTTCTGTGGGTCACTTTTTTTGTGTCGCTTAGTTTCTGTACCTTAACCATCGATATGGAAGACATACGAGCCTTTTTATTTATTCTAGTATGTCTCTCCTGTCTCGATTTCATCAAGTTTGTCCTTTAGAATTGTGGGATTTCTTTAGTGAAGATATGTATTCTTCTTATTCATTTGTTCTTTTCTTCATTAAAGTTTCAATTAACTCGTAATTATTTAACTTCCTGTAAGTTCCTTTCCGTGGTTCCTTTGCAGCGAGAGCGTCCGCATTGGGCCATCTTAGGATCGTACTACTTCACTGAGTAATATTGGCTGTTAATTTAGTTAGATGATAGCGACTACGAGTTACTGACCATTAATTAGTACAAATGACAAGTAAAATAAGTATCGAATAGGTATGAAATCTAAAATATGACTGAAATTATCTGAAATCTAATGTCACCTTAAAATGTCATGGCTCCACGAAAAGAAAATACAATTCAGAAACGATCGTCTAGCAAAATATATACCTTACTGAGAATAATTACCAGAAAGCAACCAATACATTATTTTAAAAATGCATTTAGAAAGTGTAGAAGCATAATATATAAAACATTTACGAAACAAGAAACTTCTAGAGATGAAATTAACTGCTGTACAAAAGTATACGAACAGAGTGATAATAATAGGGAGAGGTATATAACACTACTCAATTTTATTAATAATATCTATATAAATCAATTGGACATGCCAGAAGAATGTTTTATATTAAAGCCGGTTTTAAAATCTGCTAGTTATTATGCCGGATTTCTATGGAACTGGAGATTTTACAATAATATTAGAAAGAAGACGGAACTTTTTACTTATTACACCCATATTGTTTTCCTAACCATTAAACATATGGATGACCATGAATTTGAGGTTTTTCGGAACATGATCAAGTCGAATATAGATTTTGAATTGGTAGACGTGAATTTTTCAGTAAGGGATAATATATTAAATTTAGTAAAAACTCATAAGCTGTTGTACAGATTCATAAATATTGTATTCAAATGGTATGACATAATGCCCTTACTCACCGAACTAAAGAATTATGTACCTTGGACTGACTTAATGAATCACGAGTCTTATATGCTAAATTCAAATGAGCTATTTAACATATATTTGTCAATAAATAAGAAATGTGTTACTAAATGAGTAAGTCGCACTTGAAAAGTACCTTTACTATTTTGTTTATATTTGCATGAAATATAGATTATATAAAAATACATAAATAAGTATAGTGTCTACATTGTCTTCAAATATAGGTACCTATAAACATTTAATTCAAATTAATAGTGATATGCATATATTCGTTTAATTTCCTTCTATTTCTCTTTAAATCTTGTAAATAAATTAATATTTTTTACTTCCCCGGCTGCTGCCACTGCGGTAAATTTGAAAATATTTTTTGGAAATGTATTGCAAACTCCAGACACAACTTTTTGATTACTGTAGTAGGTACCTTGATTAGTTACACAGTTCTTATGTGTCAAAATAACATTTTTTTATTGGTTTGTAGTGACGGCTGGTAGCAGTTTAGGATGATCATATGCTGAAAATGAGGCATTTATTATGTCCAATTAAAATAGTCGCTAGGCTAGGATTGATGATTACATGATTCGGTTTTGTAAATTTTAATACATGGCATATTCAAGTAATGGTTGTGTTAAAATAACTTTAGTATGTGCGGACTAAGTAATATTGGTTGTGGTTGGCGCCGATTGCGAAACTTACATTAGTAAGACAGATAAGAGTCAGTCATTCCGTCATTCGTCATTGATATTGTACGATATATAATGTAAAAATGCAGATAAAAGATTTGTTTCAATTAAACCGAAATTAACAAAGAGAAATTATTTGATTTGGAAATAATTAAAATAATACAGGTCTTAACACTTGCAAAGCAATCATCAGAATGCCTAATCATATATTTTATGCTATTTAGTTTAAACACTGATTAAATATCAATGGCACCAGTTATAGTCTGTAACATCGAAATATGAGACATAAAAACCGGAGCAAAGAACCCTCATTATATCGATCTCTTCACACCTGCTACCGAATTTTTAACAGCGTTATCAAGTATAACCGATTTCCAGGAATTTAAGGAAAAACAACTGATTTTATATACATCGCCCATCACATTATGACATTATCATGTAGTATAACAAAATATTGATCACACTATATACCTTTCGTCATATCATAAAACAATTGGATGGTGAATGTGATGCAGAATAAGTATATTTCCCATTCAAATATTACGGATCAATTTTATACGTTCCTCGGCCGTGTCACATTGGCATCATTGGCATTCATTCGTATGCCAGCTGTGCTAATACCATCAAACGTTTTGGGGTAAAGGGGGGGTCAACAATAGTTCTTGAAATAGAAGTAATACAGTTATTCTTTAATTTAGTGTATTATTTTGATGGGTTTTGTATTAAAATTGAGGAGTTATTAATATTCTATCAAAACATAACAACTTGATGAATGAAAGCGCCTTTATAGTGACGATTTTCACTTGCTGTAAGAAAAGTTATACTGCCCCGATTTCCCATTGCGGCATTTGTGGGTATCCTTTGAAAATTTTGTATGTCGCATATTTCTGTTACAAACTATACACATGTATAACCCAAACATGGTTATTTATTGGAGCTCCTGTAATCCTTTGAGTTCCACCGCTCGTAACCTCCATCGATATCAGTTAATATAAACACATCGACTACATATGAAGCATATTTTAATATTGTACACAAGACAATAATACTAGGTACCTACTTTTCTTTTATTGTAATTAGCGGTAGTTACAAACGCGGTACTCAATAGTTATGTTTCTAAAAGTTTAATTGTTGAACAAAAATATTTTCCCAATATTTGTGGTACCGTTTTTGAGATCTCCAGAGGAGGCAAGCCTTTTTTAAAGGCAAGTTTTGCCTACAGCTCTCTCATAGCGCATCTATTTTACATGGGCATAACAATAAATGCATAACTTGGTAATATAGTCAACCTCCAGTCTCCATCAAGGTAATCGAAATCAAAAATATGTTTTAATTAAAAACATATTTTATTTCAATTATTACTGTGAAGTATGAGGTACATTAAAATAGTGGCTGCATAAAAAAATATTATAGTTTTAACATACACAAGATATATTAAGAGCAAAATAAAATAGTCGAGTCAATGAAGGGGAGAATAAAAACAATGATGGCACAGTTAGATCCAAACATTTTTTTATGGTAACATGTTAGTTATACCCTCAGAATCATTCAGCAACTTAAGTGCTGGCCATGTCCTTTTTTAAACCACCCGTTTTTGGCCAGCACAGATAGCATTTTATTTTTTTATTTTTAATTCATAAGAAAATTAATATTTTGGTGCAAAAATAGTTTCATATATGTTTTTTGGGTCGTTGATTACGAATCTCGAGCTCAGTTTCCGAAAAATTAACGTGAAAAGCGGGAAAAATTGATCGTATGTTTCAATTTAAAGATATTAGTTCAAGTTTCATCTGTTTTTTAATACGCCGCCGATTGCGATTTTAACATCCCTAAGTAAGTGAAAATCTTGAAACAGCCTTGGGAAATTGTGGAATATTCTTGGAAAATGCGGAAATTGTTATTACAAGGTGTATAGATATTCAAACGATGAAAACATTTTTATCGTTTTGAATATCTAATTCATCAGTGACCAAAAAAACCTCGAAAACGATATTATATCACGGTTTTGTAATGACAATTTTTCACATTTTCCAAGAATGTTCCACAATTTCCCAAGGCTTTTTCAAGACTTTCACTTATTTATGTTAAAATTCGTAATCGGCGTATTGTGAAAAATGTGAGAAAAATATCAGTTTTCTTACATATCGAAAAATCAACCGTTTCAGAAATACAAGGGGTAATCGAAATTTTATTATTTTTTATCTCATAATAGTCCGAGAGCTAGCAACATTTAGCATTAGTAATCGTGAAATATAGTTTAATCATGAGCTTAGATATGGTACAAAGTAGAGCCTGCGTCTGCCACGCGGATTGCGTCGGGTTATTTGAGAGTGGGCGGGAGCGGGAGTTGATAATAAAATTTCAAAATCAAGTGGCATTAGTCATCGTGAAACTTATATGTATACATTATTTAGAATTACTTAGGCACATTTAAAGTTGTCAGTCGCTATTCTAAGACTGGGGGGGGTCGTCAGCTGCGAGAGTGAAGATGCACGTAAACGCTTGATTATTAAGTGGCATTAGTAGTATGGAAATACTACTAATTATACTACTATTTGTAGGTGATAACTAAGACCATGAGACACCTAAAAATGAACGTCAGTCGTAGCGGCAACTATGGAAAGTCCGGCAGCTATGCTCTCCAAGCGGCTTCTTTGAAGACCGAGTTGATGAGTTTTCCATCACTGCATCTTTGGCTGATTCAATTTCATGTTTTTATCAGCATGTTAAATATAACGTATATTAATTTCAGCAGTACTAAAGTCAATTTACTTGAAATAATACCCATAAATTGCAGAATACGATATGCAGAATAAAATTCATGAACATTGCATGTTGTACTTTTTTGTCAGCGATATTTGAATTAGGTATATATCAAATAAAAAAGATTTATTCATTCATAGTACAGGAATAATATGAAAATTCTTATTCATCTTCAGAACTATCGGTTTGTCCCTCGGTGTCTACGTAACCAATTTAGTATCCCCGTTTCTACCACTCTATCGATATGGCTCTGTGCATGTCGCTTTTTTAAGTATATTTTGAAGATACTGTTCAAATTTGAGCTGCAATAAAATGAGAAAAAATATTCTTTTTTAACCCATTTTTAACAATTCAAAACACGGATAAAAATTGCTAAAAACTGAGTATTAGAAAGCAGTGTCTCGACTTATTATTTTAATATAGATTTTATTTCTTTTACTTTTTTTATATAAATAAATACTATATTTATACCAACTTCTCTCGTTTCCACACCACGATAGAGTTCCCGGCGCGTATTTTTCTCTAAGGGTACTCCCCTGTAGGCCCATTCCACTGAAAGTTTCAGTATTTATTATCCAATATCGATTTCGGCGGTATTTTCTGAATTAAAACAACCTTGCCCCTAAGGCATCCGCATCGTTTCCCACAACCGATTTTACAACTACATGATATTAATTTTAAAGTAGAACTAGGAGCTAGTGCTTCACTTGTCAAAATTGGTACGTTGGTATGTTGCTTGTTTTGTTCCATCCCCATTCCTCAGGCTGCAAACTGTTTCCTCGCCACATTTGAATTTGGTAGAAACTCGAAGCGAATGTTGCTGCGAAGCCGCAAACGTTGGTGGAAGTCTTGATGATTTCATTGAATTCATTGCTTGATTTGAATTGAAATGCTTGATTTGAACCTACTAAATTATTTATTACACGAAGCGGATGTCTCAAAGTTGGTTTAAGATGTGTAAAAACTGTCACGGACGAGTCTGTTTTAATATTATACTATTAATAACCAAATTATTATTACTCATTACAAGTGTTTTACATGATTTTCTCTTTAATACATTTGTTAAGAGCTCTAAACAACCAATATTTTAAATTTCTACGAGTACAAATCCCTTCGTGTGGGCAATATCTCTGTAAGCATTTCTGATATAAGTATCCACAGTAAATAGTGAATAGTCTCGTGATACTGTTTCATGGTCGCATTGAGTTATTTTAACGGTAAACTGAATAAAACACATTACTATGAACAAGTTGAAGAATGTAAACAAATATCAAGGGTAAGGTAAGGAAACACCGTTATAACGGAATATACTTCATTAATAGTAATATAATCTAACGGTTATAAGTAAAGGCAAATTCCATCAGCATCCAAGGACATTTAGGTGATCCTTTGAGCAAACTGCAATCGAGAGCACAATAGGTATTACAGTGATGTGTAACAGTACTTCATATTAATGTGGGTCAATGTTAAATTGACATAAAATATTTTGTATTAACTGTAACTTATGTAAGTATCAAAACAATTTTGTAGCGATAAAATTAAAAAGGAAATTTAAAATTTTTACTTTTCATCATAGAAACCGCATTTTGCCGGCTATACATCTACTAATATATTTCAAAATATATGTTTTGTTTTTCTGTTATTTTTATAGTCCCATTCAAGACCATATCAACGATATTAGTTCAGTGCCAATAATGTTTTGCTAATAAATAATAATTCTTAGCAGTATAATATGGATGAAAATTTAGGATTAATGGTAGATATTTAAATTGGAAAAAATCGATTGGACTCCAACAAATAACCGGAAGTAGAGTGTAAAATGGGTGTCTTTGGGGGTGAAATGTTTTGATAGAAGGTCTAGTTTTGCCGGAAATCGTAAAAAATCACGTTTCGCCCCTAAAAACACCCATTTCTCCACCCCGACTATTTTTCGGGGTTCAATCGATTATTTCCAATTTATATACCATTAAACCTAAATTTTCTGACCATATACTGCTAAGATTTTATAGGTATTCTGTTTTTGCAAACTGGTTCGGCATTAGACTACAAATATGTAACATTACGGGTCTAACATTTGTTGATATATATTTTTGAATTTCTAAATAAATATGCTGCATAAAATACGTTGATGTAACATGGTTAATTAACACCAAAACTTTAACAGTTATGGTGTTAATTAATGCCGTTCAAATGAAATTTTAAATTGTTACTTTTAGTCATGGAAAAAGCTTTTTGTCGGCTGACTAGCAATATATTTCAAAATTTATTTTACTGTTATTTTGTTTATGTTAGTTTGATGTAATTAGATCCTTTGTGGTCTGCCGTGTTGTTAATTGTTAATTGTATACTATTTCATATCATGATATTTCAATATCTATGTCCCCATTTTCATCATTCGCACAGATTTTGTTTATCTTGAACCAGTTACCATAATATTTGCTGGATGCGCCGGTTATAAGATCCAGTAAGCATTAATATACGAGTATTCACTGCGACAGTTGAAGTCGAGTATATTGCATATCGGGTAAAATTGTCATCAAATTTTAAACGACATTCAACGTCCATACGGATGCCTCATTTTTTGTTAACACGATCTCAACAACGAAATGTTCAAACAGTTTGACAGAAAAATCGTCTTTTGGTATTGTTTCTGAGCCAAATCACAAACCATACAAATACAATATATTTCAAGAATATATATATACCTCAACTCATTATCAAACACAGTTAGATAATGAAACATTATCTAACTCAGTTTGTTAATGAAATAATAATAATAACTTTTTTGTTCAAATTTTCTAACGAAGAGATATTACATAATTTAGATAT
Source organism: Tetropium fuscum (assembly GCA_964058915.1). Classification (NCBI taxonomy): domain Eukaryota; kingdom Metazoa; phylum Arthropoda; class Insecta; order Coleoptera; family Cerambycidae; genus Tetropium; species Tetropium fuscum. The sequence continues at coordinate 47,841 of CAXKVY010000239.1, forward strand.
TTCACGAAATTTGCAATTTTTGTTTACATAAAAACAACATGGATCTTGGTTGGTATTACTTTGACTACATTACAATTCAAAACGCAACGTTTCGTTTTCTTATTCAGGTTTCTTTAATTTTCTTCAATCCTGGACCGTCGTCGATAAAATGTTATATTTCATTCGTGTGGTGCAGGCTATGAAACATACTCATGCCTACAGCATTCGCATGTAACTTACCGCATTCGTACGTTAATAATGCATTTATCTCACTAATAAAATAAATAACTATTACAATATAATGACTGACATGTATATTGTACTTTGACTTTTGTATTTGTATTGTACTTTAAAATTTACTAAAATTACTCCAAAAATTTACTTTACATAATACCTTGGAAACACGTGTAATTATTATCATGCTCAAATTGCAATAATTAATTTGAATTTTACTTTGTAAATTGTTAGTTATCGCACAGATAAATTTTGTCGTGGCTGCCGTCTTTAAGTGTCTTTACGAACTCTTAGCATTATGATCTATTGTTAAGAAAGTCTCTTCACAGAAACAAACAAACACTTCCTTAGTTACTCGTATTTCTATATACCTTGTAGTTAATTGCCAACCAATCACGTATAGTTATTATTTATGCTTTTCATATTTGCACACTAGATTATGATTTAAAATACTGCACATATTACTTTTGCAATATTTGAATAGTTATATACACTCCATTTTTACTACGGACGTTTACGTTAGTGTCCGTAGTAAAAGTTATATACGTAGTATAGTTATATACGCTCCACTAGTGTGTTTTGCTACGAGGCTAAAAGCCTCGTCTCCCGCTTTCGGAGATGCTTTATTTTATATTTTTGGTTTTTATATATGATAATTTATAATATGATATGTCGTAACTACTAGTTTTGATTTTACTAGCGATTTTTAATTTAGTACAGTGAGATCAATAAATTACGGCTTCACCGATCAGCGTGTAGCCTATTAGACCACGGGGTGATATGCTCTGTTTTTGTTTGACTAGGCATGTAAATTTTCGTCCGTCCTAGGAATTGAATCATATAAGTAATTACTATACAATTTCATTGTAGTTACTTATGCAAAATAGCTGCGAGCTACTTATGCAAATGAGATCCGAGCTAGGTATTTCTTAGGTGCCAATTTGTACCCAAAAGAAATATTCAATCCCGCTGTCCTTAGCCTGGAAAATAAATTACCTTCACCTAGTTCACAATAATTGTTGCCACCGATAAATTATGAACTTGAAATGGAGTGTCTGCCTATTATAAAGAGGCGCAATGCTTAAGTCGATATGCGTGCACCATTTTGGATACGAGTATTAGGTAACTGCAGCTCTTTGGTTCCGAAATTTGTCAATATATCGATAACCTATCGTTTCCGAGGTTTTCTTTACCTGTCGAGTTCATTGTGTACCAAACGGACAAACTGAACCGTCGCTATAACAACAATATCGACAGACTGGCAATTTTTGGATCCAAGAAAACCCTAGCATAAAACACAGAGTGTAACATAACTGAAGGTCAAAAATGAAGAACTGCATTTCTTGTCTGAACCTACGTATATTTTGCCATATAATTTTTTTTTCAGGTTAATTAATAGCCTTAATTTCTATGTTACACTTTACTTACCTTCTTTAAATTTATTTTCATTTTCATAGCCACCTATCTTTTATTTAATAAAATTAATTAGTATTTAAAAAATGGATAATCCTATTCACGATATAATATCCATTTTCTAGATTTAAAGACACAGACAAAAGGAAATTATAATCAAAGGCCATCCCACGCCACCTCTCGATGTTTTAAATTATTATATTTTTCCCTGGCAGATTTATCAAAATTTAAAGAATACGGTAAAGAGTTTCCACATGATTTACTTACAAATTTAACAAACCTATAAAAATATTTTTGATAAACAGAAATCGATTAATGAGTTTAGGGGTTATAGGTACACCACGATTTATAATTTGAAAAATTAAACGTTGTCAATAGTAATTTTTTTTTGTGAATAATGAATTTCAAGAAATATATCGCGAGGCTTTTAAGATTTTTGTTTTAATACCTACAATTCCCGCAAAAAGTACCTCTGTTGAGAGAATTTTTCGTGTTTAAGGCGCATTAAAACATACAGCAGAAATTCAATGAAAAATTAACGTTTATAATTCCTTGTACTTATTGCAATTGAAAAGGAGTTGTTTAGCTCCCTTCAAGAATCAGATGACTTTACAGAAAATATAATAAATAAATTTTCATTATTTCAATTTTCATTTCATTTTCATTGAAGATGACACGTGATAGAAGTGATTACTTCTTTACCGATTCATTGAGAGAGTGAGAGAGATAGGGGGGATAAATAGAGAGAGAGAGACAGAGGTAATGTACATATTGGTATTATGGTAACTGAAGTGTGATACATATGATCGTGATACTAAATGGTGTAGATTTCTCGAGAATATAGCATCAATCGTTGTTCCTGATTTAGTCGCGGCAATATTCCGGTCGTTATTCAAATCTAAACCGAATTTCTCACGAAGAAAGTGAAGTAGTGGCAAGGACGCATCCTCCGCAAAAAAAGATCATCATCCATTTGGATCAGATTCGAACGCCCAATCCAGATATATCCAGCAGGATATGCAAGTAATATTGTATTCTGGTTAATTCCGTTTCCGTCACGATCATTTATAAATTATATCAAAATTGCTTTCCGCTTTACACTTCACACGGTGAGAACACTTCCCCCACAAGTGTTCTCACCGTGGCCCAAGTCAAAGCTGCATTCGCTATCTCTGTTTCTCATTATATCAAAATTGCTTTCCGCTTTAGAACACATGTGGGGGATCGTTGTCTAAGTCAAAGCTGCATTCGATATCAATGTTTCTATCTCTCTCCCTCGTTTGTGTCATATGTTTTATGTCAATTTCCAGACGAAAATGTTGTAAAATGTGTCATGACGCGACCTTGAAAAATCACTCTCATGCGGCTAAAGAAGTATTCACAACAATAACTACAATTTTTTGCGCGCAATTTTCATTGTCATTCATGGTGAGGTTCGGGAAGGCTAAGAGGGGAGGAGGATGCCTATACGGTGCGCTATGCCATATTACAAATCAAACTAAATTTTACCCGAACCTAATGATCTTTTTAAGTGGAAGACCGGACCCTCAGGACTATTATCCCTAAACCCCACATCCGACCTATCCAGCTACAGCTAGGTTACCACAAGCAAGGGAAAGATCTATAAGACATTGTACTATTTTTATTATTAATTGTTTTTAACGGTTGATACCTATGTGAATGTTATAAATTTTACACGGCAACGATTTGCCTCGACAGTCGTTTCAACTTCACTGTTATCAAAGTATGTCCTTTTTAATCGTTTTAAACTGCCATGTAAATTTAATAAAATTCTGTGTCGTGACTTGCTTCACGGTTGCTTCGGTTCACGGTTGCTTCGGTGCCTTCCGTATGAATATTTTTTATTGAATCTAATATTAAACCGATTACCAAAAAAAAACTAGGAAATCTGAACTACTTTTTTGTACATGAAAAATGTAGTCGAAATACGCATGGCTTAGGTGTTATTACGAAAAAAAGAAAAGAAAACAATATTAAAATTAATTCTGCTTATTACTTTTTTTCCTGGAAAAATGCAAGGTGGCGCAAAGTTCAGATTCGTGTTCAGTATCTTCCAAAAAAGTAGGTATATAAAACCCTGAAAAATTCCTCTCCATTTTTTGCAAGCTCCGTGCACTATATGACTGGGTTATGATACCAAATTTCATATATCAGAAAGTATGGTTAAAAAGTTTACATGCAACCTCAGCCGATATTTTCTCTTAAACGTCCCTCATTCATATCAACTTCATTTAAATATATTTCTTCCTTCTAATGTGATAGCGACTTTGAAAGCTTCTTCAGTCCATTTATAATTAATTTTATAAAAATTAAAAATGGTTCATCGAAAACTTCATATAATTACTTACCGCTATATTGATTTAAAAATAATAATTAATGTTGATTTTTTTTTCAGTTTAAATGTTAAATATCAATCCAAAGATGACGTGGGTAACCAGCAATCCAGTGCATAATACATTTGCTTCTTTATGTACACAAAATGGAGACTTGTTTACTGTTAATGACGACTGCTTGGGTAAGTTATTTGTAAAAAAACTGCACAACTATATTATTTCTACTATTCATATATGAATACTGGATAGGGCTGGAACCTTTGATGTAACTGTAACACTCGGAGTAGTTTCCACAAACACCAAAACACTTTCACTTCGCTCGACGCGCGTTTCGCCAACCAAGTTGGCATCATCCGGAGACGATTAAAACTAATCTTAAACTACAAAATCTACCATATTTATACTATTTTCATGGTGACGTTACTAATGATATCACCGTGAAATTTACGCGTGACTAATCACGCTTCAATGATCGGTTACTAAGCAACGCGTAAAGCGGGCTACGATATGATATCGCCGTGAAATTTACGCGTGACTAATCACGGTTCAATCAGCGGGCTATACGGTATAGGTCCCTTGTCGCTATTCATACTACTATTACATTTTACAATTTCTATGCTCTCAAATGCATCCAACTGTCTATTATTGGTCACATTTCTAACTAATCTTAAATTACTAATATCTATTCTATGATTGTTGTCAAAAGCATGTTGTGCAACACTAGACTTATCTGTTCTTCCATATTTTAGATGAGCCATATTCTCTTTAAATCTGGTGTTAATTGATCGTCTCGTTTGTCCAACATATTTTCGATCACAATCATTACAACTAATTTCGTAAATCCCAGACCTTTCATTTGGAACAATTTTATCCTTTGGATTGTCTAAAAGTTGTTGTAATTTGTTGCTCGACGAATGAATCGCTGTTACACCCACGTTTTTGAAAACCTTACTCAAACCATGGTGGCTAATTAGGAAGTGTAAATTTAAGGACACACTTCGTAATTCTGCGACCTTTCAAAAGGATATAGAGGCTCCAGAATATGTATCCATCCCGTACGAACCCCGGTTTACTCGTGGTTTGAGTAAGGTTTTCAAAAACGTGGGTATAACAGCGATTCATTCGTCGAGCAACGCGTTGCTTAGCAACCGATGATTGAACCGTGATTAGTCACGCGTAAATTTCACGGTGATATCATATCGTAGCCCGCTTTACGCGTTGCTTAGTAACCGATCATTGAAGCGTGATTAGTCACGCGTAAATTTCACGGTGATATCATTAGTGACGTCACCATGAAAATAGTATAAATATGGTAGATTTTGTAGTTTAAGATTAGTTTTAATCGTCTCCGGATGATGCCAACTTGGTTGGCGAAACGCGCGTCGAGCGATCGAAAGTGTTTTGGTGTTTGTGGAAACTACTCCGAGTGTTATTCATATATGAAAATAAATATACACTGTGTTCATTTGAAAACTTTCCACCCTCTGTAATTTAAAAACTGCAAAATATTTGAGAATTCGCCGGGACATGTCGATTTTTGTTTTATGGGGAGACATTTTTGACAGTCAAAGGGTCATGATATGTCCATCCCCCTAACCCCTAATTTTAAACTCTTAAATGGAACTACCCCACGTGTTACACATCATTTGAAAGCCCTTTTCATAACGAATACAGCAGGGCTTCATTTTTGGAAATCGGTAGTTGCGATTTTACACGATAAAGTTTACCGCCCCTCTGTAATTGAAAAACGGCAAAATATTTAAGAATTCGCCGGGACACGTCGATTTTTAATTTAGGGGGGTCATTTTTGATAGTTACATACATATTTTATATATGTTATAGAAATAACTCATTATCCCCATATTTTCTTTCTCACATTCGCATCGGCCACGAGATCCTAATAATTCTAAGACCTCATCCTGAAGGGTTAGTACACTGAAACATTTCCAAACAAAAATCAATGCCACTAAAAACTCTTCCATTAGTCAACCGCTCGAGCTGTGAAGACAAGAGTAAGCTCGACTTCACTTACTCCGCGCCACGACGCGCCGACTGGAATAACTCAAGATCTGGACTTGTTCTGGGATCAACAGATATAAATTACATTTTAGTGTTGGAAGTTTGAAATTGGTGATTTATGATTTATATGCCGATTCGGAACTTTTATCTCTACGTATAAAGAATGCTCTTTATGATCCCAGTGGCCAAGGCTTATCTAAAAATTACCAGCAGTAAATTTAGATCGGAATACATGGGCATTTTTCAGCAATAAGTTTAAATTTGTGTTGCTGCCGGTAGAATATTTCGTTTTCTCATTGATTGCCACTTGAGTTTCACTTGCTTGGTTAAGACTTGCTAGGCTTACTTATAAAATTAAATGTATCTACTGTAACGTAAATAAATTCCGTTCCATTAAATAGTATATATTGTAATTAATATTACCCTATTTCGAATAATGTAAAATAAGCCGCGAGAAGTGGAACGTAAATAACAAACCGCCAGTCAATTCAAATGTTTCAAATCATAGTTCACCGTTGCGGTCATCACCCACGTGGGGCACGCCACTAGCTTCGGGTACCGCGAATTTGTTAAATAGCCACGGACGGCTCGAGGCGTTCTCTTTTCGATTCTAATTTTCGCTTTAGTAACTTTAATGGTTAAATTCCTTACTTCGGTTTTTCGGTTATTAATTCCATAACATAGGGATTAAGAAAACTTCACACTTTTGATGTTTTGGGCGTCAAACAATTTCCGCTGTAATCAACTCCTGTGTGAAGCAGGTAATTTCCGGAAATCGTCTTTGTTGCTATGGTAACCAAACAAATACAAAGCTTCTGATTGGCTGTTATATTTAAGTGTGGCATTTCCACATAAATCATTGCAACCAATTTTAGGCTCCATTTAGGTATAACGAATTGTAATGGATGTAAAACTTTAACGTGTATGTATAACCGATTCATTTTTAAAATATGCCTGTCGAGGATTTTCAATAAATTTCTGTCGGAAATTGTTTGGTAACGTGTAAATATTTATAGTTTTTATGTTTCTATTTTTGTAGAAATACTGGAAGAAATATTAAGTAAGTTATCCAAAGAAGACTGCACCCTTCGCACATTTCGTAGAGCCATTGGATTCGGACAAAATATCCGGAAAAATCTGATCCCACTATTACTTTACGTCAAAGGTGATACAAAAATAACGGATGCTTCTAAAATCATAGACACAACTATTAAGATTTTAGTCAATTTGACTATACCTGTGGAATATTTATTATCCATAGAAGTTATGTCTCGTACTGATGTTGGGAAGCATACAATTTACGAACTGAATCAACTTTTAACAACAAGCAAAGAAGCGTTTTCGGATAGCAGAAGTACAAAAGCTATTATAGATCATATGAAATGTATCGTAGAAAACGATCTCCTGAGCATCGAACAATGTGACACCATCAATAATTGTTTATTATTACTCAGGAATATCTTACATATACCAGAATGTAAGACTCTTACTCCAAATGGTCCGCTGATACACTTAACGGTGCAGAACCATATTATGTGGAATTTATTTACCCAAGGTATTGATAAAATTGTTATCTACCTGATATCCTGTCGTCAAAGAGTGAGTATCATAATAATTAATATGTAATTAGTTACCGACATGTTTTCTTTAATTTCAACCATTCCTACTGCGTTTTACGCACAAACAAAATATTTAAATTCATTACTCTTTTTTCCAATAAGCTCATTAGACAGCGGCGGCTGGTGACATTTTTGTTTGGGGGGGGGGACGTTTGGGTTTTTTTACATATATACCATTTCGTTGTGCTTGCAAATATTTTCTGTATACGCTCTACTTGAACTAGAAGCGATATTAGTTAATTATATCAATATACAGGGGTACAGGGCGTTGGTTTTTTTTGTAGTGTTTACCTTGTCCCTCTAATTCAGAGAACTGAAGTTTAAATTCATGATATCACACATTCTCATTTTTCTGTCTTCAACCTTCAATTTCAAAACAATATAATAAAATAAAAAAACCGAGGTGCGTACGTCTACCGTTTGTGTGGTGAGTACCCCGAGTGGACTGGTCGAGCTACGCCCGCAATCCCATTTAAAATCGCATGATAGGAAGCGTGCCATTTCCATGGCAACATTATGTCATATTAATAAATTAACTTGTCAGAATATTAATAGAAAATGCCAAGACATTTAAATGAGTTGCAAATGGCCAGGGCTATAGCCAAAATTGAATAAAATGGTTCCCTGGCTAAGCAGCCGCTGATTTGAATGTTAGCAAAAGCTGCATATTTAAAATTAAAAAGACATGTGACCAGGAACATAGAATACAAAGGGGAGCAAGAAAAGTATACGAATTGGTAAAGTTTCCAATGAAATTCAAGATAACGCTCTGATTGAATATATTCAACAACATCCTTTCGAACCAGCTGGTAATGCACTAGACGAAACATTGTTTTCGGGGTCTGTCAGGACTGTGCAAAAACGGTTAAAACAGTCTCATTTAAAGAACTGTGCTGCTGCTCCGAAAACTTCAATTGAGCACAAGCAAAGAGGGATCGAGTTTGCAAATAACTTGTTAGATAATAACATTGAATAATGTGTTTTTTTCTGATGAAAAAACATTTTAATCTTGTGACAGTGGACGGCTCCGTGTTTATAGACTATGGGTTTATAAACACGGAGTTCTACTAGGTTCGAATACTAGGTTCCAGGAAAATTATACGAGGTCTATCAATGTCAGTGGGCGCATTTCAATAAAGGTTTGGGCATGGATAAGTGTTCATGGGCCCGGAATTTGTAGGAAAATTGATAACAGATTTACAGCACTAAATTATTTAAATATTTTAGAAAATGTAATGTTACAATCAGTAACGCAATTTTTTCCTGGGAATTTTATTTTTCAGCAGGTGAACAATTTTTAATGATACTTCTTTTAGGTCTTATTTACAATTTTTGTTAATAGGATAATTGCACAGTTCATACCGAACGAATATTAAGAGATATGGGTCATAATGATATTAATCTTTTACCTTGGCCCGCAAAAAGTCCAGACTTGAATCCTGTCGAAAACGTTTGTGGCTATGTAACTAAACATATTTATAAACAACGTTTCAGACCGTAAAACGCTATCCAGCTTTGGGAAGTAGTTTAAGATGCTTGGAGAAAACTTGTGGATAGTTACGATATGACGTCACTAATTATGCCCAGGCGATTGGAAAGTATCCGTTAGCTACTAATAACGGTTCAATAAACAAATTATAAATTTTCTTATTGCACGTCACTGAACAATTTTAGAACAAAACCCAATTTACATTAACGAAAAATGAGAGAAATTACTGTGGCAACGGAAAATCGTGGACTTTTGGGAGGCGGCGACTGTACATCGTCATTTGCATAGGGAGGGCGGCGCCGGCCTCACCAGCCTCCAGCCGCAGCTGTTCTTAAACCAGACAAATTAGAAAAAAATAGTAGCGATTTTCCTTCGTAAACCATTGCATTTAAGGAGTCACAGGCAGTCTATATTTTGCTTTCGGTTTTTCGGTTTTTGGTTTTGGGAATCGCAACCGCTGGCTTCTGCCGCCATCTTAAATTTACGGTTGAATTTTTATTTATTGATTAGCTTTTTATTTATATATATCTCAGCACGTTCATTCTCAATTTCACACGAAAAATGTCAATGACCAAAGTTGTTTGGAATTAAATTTCTCACAATTTTGGTTGTTGTAATTTTTCCCAAGGATCGATATATTTCAATAAAAACCCGAAAGAGGAGGCGATGTTTGAATATCATAATAAACGAGATAATCGTTTATTATTGATTTTAACTAATAAGCAATAATGCAAAAACTTTTTGAAAATTAAATGAGCTATAACTTTGGTCCTTATCTCTTGTTTTTTCCCTAGGATCGATATTTTTTAATTAGACCCGAAATGTGAAAAGTAAAGTAAAGTTGGGGTGAAATGTAAAGGTTGTTACAACAGTTTTTATTTATCTTCTATCAAAGATATTTTTCTGTGGCTTCTAATCACAAAAACTTGTTTTAATATTCAATATTTAATATATACATAATACTTAGGTATAAATACATAATACTTAGGTATAAATACATAATACTTAGGTATAGAATATTATGGCGCTATTATGATTATATGTACCAAAACAGTAAGGCATAAATATTTGACTTTTTCATAACTTTTTTCCCATAATCAACTCACTCTGGTTTGGTAACTTCTATAATACGAAGAAGTATAGCTTCAAACTACCGACCAAAGAAATTACTACCTATTAGTTTATAGAAAATAACATATACTTAATTTCGTATCTATTGTTGAAATTCTTTATTGACTCTACAGCGATTATTTATTTACTTCGGATATATCAAGACTATTTTGTAATTTGAAGTTTTGTAGCAGGACATTTTGTAGCAGGATGTTTTGTCCCTAGCAAAGATCTCTGATCTACATCACAAATCCATAACTTGCTGCAGAGCGACTTCAATTTCACATATTCATAATTTTATAATTAAATAATTCTGTTCGTTTGGGAGCATTTTATTAATTATTATCTATTTATTTTAAGTATTTATAACCGACAGAATTGCGTGACATCTAAAAAAAAATCCAAAAACAAATTAACATATTTAACCAGCAAATGATAAAACCAAAGTAACTCAGTAATAGGGAAAATTAAGTAAATATTACCTCAAGCCTAACTAGGTCAGGCAATATATCATTTTACGTGGAAAAAAATCGGAAGGAGATTGGAATATTGGTACCCCTTCTGCTTTTGCCGCCATATTGGAAAAATGAATTCAATTTTTCAAATTTTTTTTTTAAATATCTCTTTTCAAGTACAGGCTAAAAACAAATTGTAGAGGATTTAATTCTCTACAATTTTTATTTAAAAACACATTTCTAAGTAAATTATTATTCACCATGTCGGAGAATAATATAAATAAGTCGATAAAAATATATACTCGCAGATTAACATCAAATTTATTGTTTATTTTTCTTATGTAAATCTGTAATAGACGGTAATTTTCCAATTAAAGCAACCAATAATTATTAAATTTTCAGAAGTATTGGGTTATAACAATTGTTCAGGTTATAGCCTTGATGTATAAAGACCAACACGTTAGCAATCTCCAGAAACTTCTTAACCTCTGGCTGGAGTCCTCAAATAGTGAAAGTTCCGAGGATAATGAAAGCAACACATCACCACCAGACCAGGGAAGTTATGATTCATCTCCTGTTATCACATCCGACCTTACTTCCGATTCAAGTGATACTGGTGGTAATGACCGAAACAAACATTCCAATAATAAAACCAATATTTCTGAAAGATGTAATATAACAGAAAGATGTAACATAACAGAAATTGTTCGAGGAACACAAAACAAGGGCAAACCCCTTGTTAGCATGAAGAGAAATATGAGCATAGAAACCGAAATTAGTACAAGTAGTGGAGTCTCTTCCATGGGGCAAAGTACAGAGGTAACCAAACAATATTTAGATGAACAATTGAGCAACAATACTTTTTAACATTTCTATTAAATACTAAACACTTGTTGTTTTCAGTATCCTGAGGACCAACCACAACAGTTGGAATTAGAATCGAATAAACAAGATGCAACAATGACGAAGGTCTGTGCTGCATATCCCTCCCCGCAAAGTGAAATATCGGATTGTGGATATGTAACTCAAATAGAAAATCAAGAATCTATATCAACATCTAGTAATGATGATGAGCAACCTCAACAGAAACCTGTGCATCAAAAGCCACATTGTTTCCAAAAAAATAGATATAACAGTGGAAAAAGTCGACCAACTACTGCTTTGGAAAAGAAGGATTTGAGGAGAAAGAAACTTGTTAAAAGAAGTAAAACCAATATGTAAGTAATATTAACATATCACAATTATTATTATGAGTCGTTTTATCAGTCAAATAATGCCTTTCTATGGAAATATCTCTTCACATTATGACTAGCTTGCTTATAGGATTTAAAGTTTTAGAGTATGCAGGATTATTTTCCTAAAATATTTTCGCATTTCTAGCGCTTGTTATTAACCGGGGGGCATAACACATCCAGTGGAAAATTTGTTGATGAATAGGATTTCATCCTATTTACTGTTTATACAATTTACAATATTTTGTACTGAACTTTTAACTTTTTTTGTTAAGTAGGAAACGTTCTATAAAAAAGTTCTTAGGAATTTATTGATATCTTTTACCGTTTAGATGTTCTGTATTGATCACTTGTATCAGTTCAAATTTTCCTTTCAGATAAAAACAGATTGATAATGTCACGCCAAGCAGTTTTATACCTTCAATATTTTAAAAGCTTTGAGAGATACTTGTTGTGACTCATCCACTCTTTTTGGAGTGCTAAAGATAACATCGTCAATTTCTTCCTCTATCAAACGTTTAATTTCTTTTCGCGTTTTTATTTTTCCACCGTTTCTATTTGCAATTGATTTGTAATTTATTTCAAGATCAGTCATCGTTGTAACATTTCCCATAATAAGAGTCATTTAATGACAATAAAAATTATACATATCGTGCTTCATCCAAAATGCATTAGAGATCTGTATCTTGGACATGAACAGATTTATTTCGCGACACATTAAATACATATTTTACCCAGCAAGGTTTGTGATAAAATGTCTTTTGTATGAGGATCTCCTGGATTTGTACAATCACTAAACGAATTTTAAGGCTTCATTTTGCGACATTTCAATTGCTTCTTTTAATTTCAGACCGACGCGACGGACAGATCTTCTTTCAAGACAGCAAAACATTTTTTTTGTTGTCACCGCAGGTATTTTTGATCTTGTTGTGTAAGCTTGCTGTTTTCTATGATAAAATCCGTGTGACGTAATACCTCGGTGGAATGTTCCAGAGTTTTCAAATCATAGTAAAATATGTTAATTATCCTTTCAACGAATTACGGGACGGTGAACTTTCCACTAGGTGAATTGTTGTCGCTGAACTTTTCGCCGGAGAATTATTCGAGTCTGTGAACTCTCCGGATATGCATTTTTTTTGTACTCTCGCCTCTGGGCTGTCATTACAGTAGGTGTGTCATTTTTATTTAGAAGCACATATTTATTTCTACGCTTTTCTTTCCGTTCGTATATTAATCCCTATTTATTACCATTTTATTCATCTGCCTATTAATTATTTCATTTAAATCTAACTCATTACTTACTAAGTCTAATTGTTTTGAGGTTTGCTTGTTGTTTCAACTGGTCTAGTTATCTAATTTATATCTGATTTAGGTAGGGATTTTTTTCTGAAATCGTTACCAACTGTAGAAGTTGGCTCAATATTTTAATAATAATAATAATTAATAATAATAATAATAATATTTTTTATTCATATTGTAGCATTAACATGAAAGGCATTATGCACCACTTGCCTACAGATGATGATATTGCAAACATCCTAAAGGAATTTACTGTTGATTTTCTGTTGAAAAGCTATGGCACCTTAGTAAATGATCTGCATTCCGAATTGCTATCAAATATTCACATTCATATCGACACCTCACATTTCTTCTGGTTGGTAACATATTTTTTGAAATTTGGCACCCAACTAGAATTGGATCCGGAGCATATAAGTCCAATTTTGTCTTATGACATATTATCTTACCTAATTTTTCAAGGAGTATGGATACAAGAAGAACTAGATATCAGTTGCAGTATACCGGAAATTGATTTGAAACCATGTTTAAGACGTTTACATTTAGTAAGTACCTACCTATATCTATGTTCTATACTTTGCCCTTCTATTCTTTAATTCTCTATTAAATAATTATGTAGAACTTCTCAAGCAATACTTTCACTGAAAATGATGTACAATAATGTAAGTAATTTAATATTTTATATTGATGTTCAATTTCTTTACAGTAGCCCTTAGACAACCAATCAAACCATAACATTGATTTCATACTTATAATAATAATATTCCAAAATCGGCATGAGTATATAATTTTATGAGTCGGCATGAAACTAGTTCTTTTCTTGACTAGTAGGCAATTTTTACGTTCAAAGTCTACAGTACAACCTATATGATACTTTTCATAAACTGATCTTGATTTTCCACTGTCACTGTATAATTCACCACGAAAACTGTGCAAAAATCTTTAAAATTCACGCACGCAACACATAAGAACTCTCTCTATTAGAGAGTTGTTATGTGAGTAAATTGCATTAAATCAAGTTAAACCTCTTGATTACCGCGAGTGTCAGTAATTCCTGCAGGACCTGGACGCGAGATAAAGAGACCTCATTTTTCATTGTAAAGTTCGCAGCTGGTTCAGTAAGGAGTACAGTCAGGATGTTCAGTATGTACTAATACATATCTGCAATTCATCTTATTTGAAATAAATCCTATTACTATTATTATGAATTGTTTTGCTAGGGCGCGTGGTTATACGAAATTATTCTATTCGAACCCCTATTAAATATAAAACCCCTGTTAAGTATTAAATATTAAATTAGATAACTAGGTACTTATGTTCTTGCTTGAATAGTTTTAAATAATTGTTTACTTTATTTTTTAAGCAAATAAATACTGAACGGTACCATAAACAAAGTTAAATTTAAGTTTTAATAAAGCCATTTTTATAATCTGGCTCTATTCTAGTACCTATCTATTATTGTGTCTAGTACTATGAGCATTTTCTTACGAGAGGTCTGGAAATTGTTTTTTCCGGAAATATCTTAAATTTAAGAGAACCAATATAACTATCAAACCTTATTTCAAACAACTGCTATCAAATAAATCACTTCCATTATCACGGGAAATGACGCCAACTGTCTCATTTCAATATGCACCCAGAACATTTTGCTTAGTTTTCTAATACGCCGGATCTGTCATTATATACCACAGTTTATTTTATTATATACTTTTGAAAATCGGAACATAATTAACATTGAAAATGGCATTTCTTTTATATTGATAATATGTCCTGTTATTCAGAACCAAATTAAAACAATATCGATCGTAGGCTAATTTAGGTTTGCGTTAGAATAATATCTTGTCAACCCATCTAATGTGACGATATGCTTTTGTTTATATTTTTCTTATTGGTCATTGCGCTATTAAATCAACGTCTCGGGAAATTCCGGCTACTTATAGAAGACATTACAGTGCTTCCGATGGCAAAAATTAAGTTTTTTAAAATAAGAGCTGTTTTTGAAAAAAGTAGGCTTAAAATCGCTACTACCAAACTGTGCACGGAAAACTTCACCCTGCGGAGAGCTTGTTAATTATTAAGAATTTATATATGAATATATCGAATGAAATGTAGACAAAACTATGAAAAAGTTTTTTTTTTAAATCAGCACGCTAGGACTTATGGTTTTCGAGAAATCGAATTATCAATGCACTGCGTTTTGGTAGCGAAAGAAGTGTGAACAAGGAACAAAATAATGCATTTGAAACACTATACCTGAATTTTAAATTACCACATCAGACATATCACATAAATATAGTACATCTACTATTATCTACATACCATTCTTTAAATTTATTTTATCCACTCTTTTGCACAGTCATCACCCATTGCTTTGACAACTCTTCCATTTTGGGCAAAGATTATTAAGTATTTGAGGTTACTTCATTCCTAATGTTTCGACTATAATTAACAACACCTCGCCACAGCACAAGTTGGCATTGTTTAAAAAATTGTAGCACATATGATAATAATACTCAAACATAATACCCACCTCTGTGTATACCTACACAAGACGCAAAATCTTGTCAATTGTCAATTTCAATTTGAAAACAACAGTAGGTGGGCATTTACTTTCAACTGTGTAAAAATCGCGCCTAAAATCATGTTGGCGAGAAATATGTCATGTGAGATGCATGCGCACGACTGACCTTTTTGGTTAGGCAACCTGACATACTGTGTTTGTATCATGACTGCAATCAGCGTGCGGATAAGTATCCCTTCCCGCTTTCCGGACTTGGTAGGTAAATAATTATTTTAAACGATACTTAAGTCATCATATTTTGCAGTAATCATTGACAAAAATGGAATGTCATAATATATGTAAATTCGAAAAAACGTAATTATTTTCTCCACCCACTCAAGGTATTAAAACACCGGTCCAACAAATTACCATCGCAAATGTTCACTGTCTTTCATGCCTTACTGCGAAATATGATACCTACCTAAACACTTACCAGTTGGTTTATAACATTTAATCTACGTAGTTGATACCAGTTGGTCAAAAGCGGCCACGGCCTGTCATATTCGAACCCCAAAATCTTAAAAGAACTGTGACCTAATATAATCGATTTCATAAATATTTCAAAAATTATTTTAGGTTGTAACAGCCATTCGAGAATTCTTGCAAGCAATTGAGGTCTACCAAAGAATGAATCATCTAAGCGATAGTGATAGGGCCAATTTTTCCAAATTGCAAGCTCAAATAGGTGAAACCGAAGATTTAAAAATGTTATTCATTATTTTACTAAGACAATATAATCCACATATCCAGAGCAAACAATACTTACAGGACCTTATTTTGACGAATCATAAGTTTTTATTGTTCTTGGATAATGCGTCAAAAACTCAGAACCAACATTTCAACGTGATGGATCATTTAAAACAGTAAGTTTATTCAGTAATATTTGTGTTGTTTACTTATAATTAATACTGAAAACATAACTAAAATGTCTGACTTATTCACAGATTTGCAACGGTGGAAATAATGCGGCGGTATGGAATGCTTCTAGAAGATTTTAAAGAGAATGGTGAAGTTGTGAATAATTGTATTTTCACAATGATGCATCATATTGGGGGTGACCTAAAAAATGTTCCAACATTATTTCAACCAAGCATTTTAAAAACTTTCTCTCAAATTTGGGAAACAGATTACGAGATTTGCGATGTAAGTTTATTTATATATCTATTTATTTATATAGATGAGAGAACCCCATATATATATATATATATATATATATATATATATATATATATATATATATATATATATATATATATATATATATATATATATATATATATATATATATATATATATATATATATATATATATATATATATATATATATATATATATATATATATATATATATATATATATATATATATATATATATATATATATATATATATATATATATATATATATATATATATATATATATATATATATATATATATATATATATATATATATATATATATATATATATATATATATATATATATATATATATATATATATATATATATATATATATATATATATATATATATATATATATATATATATATATATATATATATATATATATATATATATATATATATATATATATATATATATATATTATATATATACAGTGCGTTAGAAAAGTAACGGAGGATAAATTTAATATTTCTTAAGACTGACGTTTCTGTTAAAGCGCCGGAAATAAAAAAATGTTCAACAGTTTCATTTGGATCAGAGTAATGGAATTTCTTCCATTTCTTTTTGCCTTTCTTGGTTTCTTGGAGATATTCTTTCATCCTGTTGTGTGCTGTTTCTGTTTTTCGTCTATTGCAATTTTTCTGACGTGTCAGTAAGAATTTTGCTACTTCCCTTTCTGGGTCTAATCAACAACACCTAGATCATAGAGGGCTTATTGGTCTAATTCGAATTTTCTTCGTAGGTTGTGCTTTTGGAATTCCGAGAACTTCAGTTAAAACCAAATCTTTACTCTTTCTATAATTTCTTACATATAAATGCGCTCATATGGAATCCAGTCCATCTGAGTCTTTATCTTCGATATTGGTGGTGACCGGTGGTGCTGCTGTGGTGTTGCAGTCATAAATTGTGATGATTACTGCTGTAGCTTTCAGTGATGCTGGAATGCAGACTGCCTTTGCTGGATCTCGCCTTGGGATTTATTTACCCTCAAATTTATTAATTACTGCTACTGTAGTTTCGAATCTTCTTTTACTTTAATTACTGTGAAAGATAGTTTCCTTTTCTTGTTTGATATTGATCGCAAATTTCTTCTACTGGGTTGAGACGCTACCAGTCCTTTCACTTCTTACTTGTAAAAACGACGAAAACACTTATTCATGCAATTTTTTCTGCTTCTAGACCATTTACACTGGTATTATTGCTTACTTAGCACAAATTAACAATTATTACTTTAAATTTACAATTATTTTATAATAAATTTTCATGCAATTCAGGAGCGTGGCTGTTGCTTCTTTGAACGCCATAACTAGACTTTTAATAATGTCTGTAGTTTCTACGGATGTACCGTAATGAAAAAAACAAATGCAACTTCCTGGTTACCTTCTTCTTTTCTTGTTATGTGATTTTGATCTGGCCAATCTAATGAGTAAAGCAACCTGGTGGGCAGATGACTTTCACATAAAATTTACCCTACACATTTGGACTATTTATTTATTCGGTCTCACTTCAGCATATTGAATATCTTTTACTTTAGTAATGCAAAGCTTTTCATATTTTTTTATTACATACGATATAGGTATAGGTACTTATTGGGATATACAATAATTTATGTTTACATTTCTGTATAGAACCACAAAAAAGTTTTTAAATAGTTTTCTGTAATTAGGAATTCTATCAACATATTTTATTTTAGGACTGGTCTGACTTAATTGAATATGTTATTCATAAATTTATCAACAAATCTGGTACTCATGGTATAGAGCCAAATCATCCTATAAATATTGATGAATTTGACCAGCTGTCTTCATCACAAAGTGAATCCTCAAAGTAAGTTTGTAAACATATTAGCTTTTTTGCATTATTATTTAATTTAAAATGTAATGTAGGTAAATACTCAGTGGTAAAAAAATCGATCCATACGCGATGCGAAAATGTTATTTTCTTTAGGGACACATCAAGACCATTATATTGCTTTGCTATCATTCTTTTGGTCAATAACATACATTACAGTAAATATGTCTTATTTATTTTATGATTTATTTTATCACACAGCTGTGAAATAATAAAAATGACATATCACAGTATTTACAATCAATTGGGATGCATTGCAGTGCAAAATGTATGGATGCAACTTTAAAAAATTATGTTGAGAATGGTCTAATAGAAAGTAGTAAGAAGTAGCATTGATTCACGGGTGTAGTCACAAGGCCTTTGATGTACCTACCTAATTTATAATCACATTTGTTTTCACTGCTTTTTGAATAACGTAGATATCGCTATTAATGATATTCTGGGACACGATGTATAGGTTCGATTATTCTAAATGGCCGCCGTTAAGGCATAGCACTGACTCTAAGTGAGTACCTAAAGAATTCCTCAAAATTTACTGACACCTCTAACGAAATACATAACGACCTGTTACAGTGTTATGCTTGAAGTCATGGATGTTAAGACTTAATTTATTAAAAATAGTTTTTTTTGCAAAAATTGCAGAACACCTTAAAATTTTTACCAAGAGACCTCCTGATGACTAGATATGCAGTCCAAAAAATATTATTCACTTATATTAAGTAAATTTTTTATTAGTGGATTGAATTTTACCCTTAAGTTTACCTAATTCATTGGTTACTTTTATTTAATTTATTTTGTTTTTTTTTTCCTTTGCTTTATTTTAGTTCCCTTGATGAAATACTAATTTTATTTAGGTGGACAAATGAAGAAAAGAACAATCTTCTAAAATATTACAACCAAAGTAGAGGGTCTTCCGATACCATTGCTAGTATTACAAATAAATATGTAAATAGTAACAGAAGACATACGCAATTTTCTGTAATCCGAGAACTTATGGATCAGAATATAATAAGTGTGAATGAATATAACGATTTGATGAAGAGTAACAAAGAAATTGAAAGGCATGTTGAGATACCAATTAACAGGAATATTGAACAATGTTTTGATAAGAACTTGACTTCTGATGAGTTTCTCATTGATAGCGATGTAAAAATCTTAAGAGAATATCTTTGCAAAGACGATAAGGGCAAATACATAATCTGGCTACAAAATTTATTAATCGAAGCCTGTTATACAAATCTCGTATTGAACAATATTGAAGAGCCCAAGAGTAACAGTATCATGGAACCCACGGTATATTATTTTGCTTGTAAGTAAAATATATATGTTTTATATGAATGTCTTTGATATGTGTTTGTATTTCAATGGCATTTTTTTAAATATTATTTATTTTCAGTGCTGAATCTACCAATCCCAGTCATACCATGGACAACAGAACAAAGTGACATTTTACAGCATCAGCCTTTTATTTTACTGCTGCATAAATTAGGTTTCTATTTACCTGTGGACACTGGAAAAATATTTGTACGGATACCTAATTTTTGGACTGCCGAGTATATGTTTAGCATAGCACAGCAACTTGGTACAGTAGATCCAGGTAATGATCCAAATATTGTATGTTTTATTGATGTAGAAGTAGACTTGTGATGCTCTTGTGGTGCTTATTTATTTTGATATAAGGAGGAGTCCAAAGAAGAAGTTACACGAAATAGTGTGTCCCAACGTGTTTCATGCAATATTTTTTCTAATTTTGACCAATTTTATATTTTATGAGAATAAAACTATGAATTTTATACGTTCAAAAACAATCCATCAGTAGGTTGTAACGATATGACAGCTCGTCGCTTTCATAGCTTGTCAGGTCTAAATAACCTACTATGAAATGAACTGTACAAAACCAGTTACGTAATATTTTACTTTTCGTAACTGGTTGTGAAAAGTAAGACGTTTCCTAACGTCAAAGGGTTTTGAAAAGTCTCACTTTACATGTCAAAATTAGAAAAAGTTCATTACACAGTAGGTTATGTCGATAATTATGAAACTGACAAGCTATGAAAGATGTCACACCGTTTCAACTTACTGGATTGTTTTTAACGCATAAAATTCATAGTTTTATTCTCATAAAATATAAAATTGGTGAAAATTAAAAAAAAATCTTGTATGAAACACGTTGTGAAACACTATTTTGTGTAACTCGTATCCTTTTGCGGAACTAGTATCCTTTTGCTCGTTACACAAAATAGTACTTTTCCCAACCGGTTACATACCTAAATAGCTATTATACTACCTTTATTTTTAGGAAAATTAAAATTTGACATTCATAAAGTTACTGGCAAACAATGTAGTCAATTGCCCATGCAATTTCAAAACTATGTACCACCGTCTGAGTTTGAAAACGTTTCAGTTCAAGATTTAAAAGAAGTACCACATTACGCACCCATGTAAGTATTTTTAAATATTAGTCGATTCAAGGAGTAGACATTTTGTCTTGAAAGTGTCAGATAGTGCTAGAATTTTATAACTTACTCCCCCGTTTTCGAGGATAGAACTCGAAAAAAATAGTGTAAAAATGTTTAACAAGTGACACTCCCTCAAACGACAAAAAATACCCTGGTAATCCTGTCCGACAGCGAGGGTTTTGGTGGGAAGTTATATATTAGATTTCGTCTGGTTGAAGCGAATGGGGAAAGTTGAAATCAGGGAGGACACTATCAATTGCAACTTGAAAATTACGAAAATTTCAAGGGTTCTTAGTAAATTTCAGATAGCTGAAATTTATGAGATTATGAAAATTTTCTTATGTAAGAAGTTGTCACACTGGACTTAAAGAACCCATATAAAATGTCTCAACGGTGAGGTAATCACATTTTTTTAGGCGTGGGACCCAGAGCTACTTGGAGCGCTATAGGCCCCTTATTCAGAAAATATGTCACTGTATTGACTAGTAAAGTAAAATTTGACAGGTATCTAAAAATTCGAATTTTATAAAACGGAACAATTATCATCCAAACATAAAAAATGCCATATTTTTTATGTTTGGATGATAATTGTTATATTTGGAATTTATGGGATATTGTAAAAGTAATAGTACGATGAAAAAATATTTAATCTGCTTACAGAATACTTACACTATTTCTTCCCTATTGAATCCGTCTGTTTTATGGGCGCCAGTTCTATGAACACTAATTTCTATTTTACTAGAAGGATCACTTGAGAAATGATGACTCTTTAGTCCTAGAGGAGGTCCAATTAGGTCTATGATAAATTTCTTTGCAAGATTATTTTTAAAATAAAGTTACTTTTTCAAAATAGTGAATATTACGGTAATATTTTATTAAATTAATTAAATTTTAGAGAATCTCAAATGTAGTAGTCGTAAATTGTTTCCTGATTTTTTTTAAAAGAACAAGAAAGAATAAGTTAATTGGATATGACTACGTTTATTGTCATATATGGATAATAATTATTTTATTATCCATATATGACAAATATATGACAAATCTTGAAACCTTATTTCTACCCTATGACAAACCTACGCAACTTATAGCTATTACATGGGACCAAGTCCTCTGTCGCAATGTTTCTTAACACTAGCAAAATTTGAAATTGTTTATTACCTTTAAAATTATGTTAATCTTTTTTGTCACCACGTACAAAACTGGATAGGGCTGGAACCTTTGATGTAACTGTAACACTCGGAGTAGTTTCCACAAACACCAAAACACTTTCACTTCGCTCGACGCGCGTTTCGCCAACCAAGTTGGCATCATCCGGAGACGATTCAAACTGATTTAAACAGTTAGACGATTAAAACAGTTTTAATCGTCTCCGGATGATGCCAACTTGGTTGACGAAACGCGCGTCGAGCGAAGTGAAAGTGTTTGTGGAAACTACTCCGAGTGTTACCACGTACAAAACATCACTTATCTTGATATCACTGGTAGGTACACAAACTAACAAATGCTACTGGGCTCTGGTGGTGGTGTTATCTATCGGGATGTGACCGTACTGTCTCTGGAATGCTGCTTTCGCCGTTGGAACTATGTTTTGGGATTTATTCACCCTCAAGCCTTTAACTTACTGCTTCTGTATTTGCAATCTTCTTATCACTTTAATTTATTGCGAAAATTATTTCCTTATCTTTTATATAACTCGCAAATCTCTTCTACGACTGGGACGCTACCAAGCCTTCCACTTCTTACTTGTTAAATACGACGAAAACACTTATTTTTGGAGTTATTTCTACTTCTTTACACTGGTTTTCTTGCTTATTTAGCACATATTTAATATTATTATTTTAGATTTACTATTAATTTATAACAAATTTTATGAAACTTAGGAGCGTGGCTGTTGCCTCATCGCCTTAGCTCGACTCCCCTTTAGTTGTTGATTGTTACTACGGATGTGCCGTATGAAAAACATTTACACTTCCTAGATACCATACTTCTTTCTTGTTATAATGTTATGATCTGGCCAATCAGATTTTACTTAAAAGTCTTAACTCTTACAATTTGATTTTCACTTTATATAATTTCAAATTCTAAACACTACAGTACTCTGAGTAGTTTCCACAAACACCAAAACACTTTCACTTCGCTCGACGCGCGTTTCGCCAACCAAGTTGGCATCATCCGGAGACGATTAAAACAGTTTTAATCGTCTCCGGATGATGTTGTTTAAAAAATTGTAGAACTTAAACGTGCGACCACGTGGTCGTTCAGCTGCCCCAGTCAGCCCATAGGGTTGCCTACTTTCCACTCAATCCAGCTTATAACCTACAATTTTAACTTGGAAATACGAAGTTTGCGATTATTTTTCGTGTCTTTTCGATGGATAACGTTGTTCTGTTGAATACATATATGTTGTCGCTCGTTGTAAATGAATACACAAATGTTTGCAATTTACTATTATTTATTGAAAAGAGACATTCAATTATATACGGTGTTTTAAAAATACAAAACATTATAGTAGTCAGTTTTGGAAATTTAGGAATAATTTATTGGGATACCATACTAGCCCTTGGATTATTGGGATTCAATGTATGAGCTCATCATTATATTCACATTAGGTATAGATGTAGATAGTCGAGCTTATTTTATTTATTAGAGTAAATTTAACTTTTTTTTCTCAACATTTTCTTGAATTAAGAGGAATACCTCTACGTCACTCAGATTATCCAGATGCTTTTATAATATGAAATGTGATTTCTTCAATTGGTTCATTAATTTCATTAATTGGAGTAATATTTTTACTTTTTATTTTATGAGAAAGTTTTTTTAAAAAACGAAAAAGATTAATATCATTAATAATAATTTCTTCTGATTGAATGACTTCAACATTTCCCTATGTACAGTGCCGTGTATAATTATTATACACGGCACGCTAATGATCTGGTGACCCTATTATCTCGCATAGGCATGACTGAGAAAAATTTGTTACATTTAAATTTATATAACAAATTTTTATACATTCTGAAAATTATGTCGGGCTAAATTTCATAGATTAGCTAAATCATTTATCATTTCTACTGAATCATTGTTTTTATACTGTCGACGAATTGCTGTCGTTTTAAATGTGCCTGTACTCAACCAAAATTTTTACTTTTTAATTTTTGTTAGTGTATCTATTTTTGTTGTTCTGTATCTTTGACTCAAGTGTTGGATTCTATATTAGGTGGTCACTAAAGTAAAGTAAAGTAACACATAAAAAATGTAATTAATATTTCCTGTAAAACGTAATGGGGCAACTCAACACCACGAAAACTTTTTTGGTCGTTGTTTATAAAAAAAGAGGGCAGGTCTGGCTGTACGTATGTACTCTGTAGGTATTTGTCATTTGTTAAAGGGGTGTATTATGAGCATAATTCCAGATTCGAGGGGTTCGCCGAGGTGGCAAATATATTTTAGATACAATTCTGCTGAATATTGTTTCGAAATAGATTATCTTAGATTCAGAAATCTGACTGTTGATTTCGTAATTTTAATGTTTTTTTGTATTACAGCTCAAGTGGACTGTCAATAGCAGTTCCTGAGAGAGAGGTAATTACCTGCAACATGCCTCCTCCTCAATTGGCTATTGTCAAAGAATCAATTGCTAACAGAAAATATTCCCCCCTAAGTATGGACTGTTCCCCAAGTCAGGAATCTCTTGATCTAAATGATGTTGCAGAGATGAACAGTAACTGCGATACGGCTTCAGTAGCTTCTGATTTAACTAGAATGTGTGTAAGTGATGAAGAAGAAAAAGTGATATTGGTAATAAAAAAAACTTAAAACGTCATTATCAGTCAATAGTTTTTATTTTATTTAATAATGTGCTGACTAGTATTTATACTTCATTATTTATTGATGTAAATATTAATTTAAATTGGTGTAATCTGGACCGGGTTTTATACAAACCCGTAAAACTTATACAATAAAAAACTGACGTAATTACTTTCCATTATACCAAGTATATAGGAGAATAATAAGCACTCGCAGTTTTTTATTGTTAAAATGACCTTTCATTGTATCAGGCCATTTTTTATTTTGATGTAATTATAATTATTTTTCAGATATAATTATTTAAATGTTACATTTATAAATGTATCTATGTATTTAGTTTTTCAACTTGCAAAATGAAAAGCTGGCATAAATATTGTCCCCTATGCCAAGTAAACTCCGGTCAAACAAAGAAGGCGAAATCGGTCATAAATCGTAGCTATTTCGAATTCATTTCGATACATTAACGGTAATGCAGTCTCCGCCCTCGTTCACAGCCATTACATGTGTCAGAATAAACAATACCTTCTAACTATCTCCGATAATTTATGACCGTCTTCGGCTTCTTAATTTGATGCGTTTAAGTATATTTTTTGAAGATCTGTAGAGGTACGTGAAGTTAACGAGTGTACTTGAAGTTAACGGTGTACTTTAACATGGGCGGACGGAATGCAAACTTTAGTGATCATTTAGTGGTATTAGTGATCATTTAGCGATCCTAAAATGGAATTTAGTGCATATTTTCCGAAATATCAACAATAGAAGATTGTCCTACCAACTTCACATAGCAGATGAATGTGCATAAAGTGTGTCCAAATTGCAACTAACCTTTAGTAATCATTTAGTGATATTTAGTGTTCCTAATCCTAAAATGAAATGTAGTGATGAGTGCCAACTTTACGTAGCAGGTGAATGTAAATTGATTGTGTCTCAATTATCACAACTAACATTTAGTGATATTTAGTGATCTGAAATTGGTATATTGATCGCATATTTTCCAAGATATCGACAATATATTCACATGCCAACCTCACGTAGCAGTTGTTTCCAAATTAGAAGTAACGCTAGTGATCATTTAGTGATACTTGGTGACCGTATAATTAACTATAGCGATCCCGTATTTTCCGATATATCGGCAATAGAATACTTACTTGCCAAATTCACGTAGCATGTTGCATAGATTGTTCAAATTACAACTGACATTAGTGATTTAATGGTACGTGCATGTGGAAGTCAAAAGATTCCTATACCTAATCATATATTTTTAAATAAAACTAATGTAAACAATATTTAGAATATAAATAATAAGCAGTTCATTTTCAAAAATGAAAAATTCTAATAACTAGATACATTTTTTTTCTGCATGAGCCAATGTACCAAAAAAGAGATTTTTATAAAAATTAAATATCCGTGATTAGTTACATTTTCTCATACAATGCACCAAAACCACATAACACAAGTTTCTAATCGCACCAAAAGGCGCATCCAACGCTTCCCACTGCCACGACATAATATCACAAAGGCTGCCTGTCGCGCGACGTCAGTACGCACGGACGAAGTCGCTGGTAACAGCAACTTTACAATATAGCTACTATAATTTGTAGTCTTTTATCAAAACCTGTCAACATATATTTAGTTTAATCTTATAATTTTTTACACATAAAAAATATAGAAGGATACGTACCTAAAAGTACAAAATTATTATTTATTTGCAACACAGAACCTCAAAACCAGTTTTAGGCACAATTATTGACAACTGGCACATGAGGAGATCAAGGCAACACAAATATCTACACACTAGTACAGTAGATATAAGTTTTTGGGGGGAACTAATATCCACATGGGGTTTGAATTTTTTAATTCGTTGTTGGTGACATACTAAAAGTCTAGATTTTTTTAATTTAAAAATCGTAAATAATCGATATGGTGGGAAATATGCGAAATCTGGAATAGAAATAACACTAAATTATATTTCAGGATCACAATTTACGCAATTTATGCATTTACCTGCTACGTGAATTTGGCAGGTGATTTTACCTAACACTAAATTCCATTTTGGGATCATTAAATAATCACTACATGTTAGTTATAATTTAGAAACAATCTGTGCATATCTACCTGCTACGTAGAGTTGGCAGGTAATTCTTCTATTGTTGACATCTCGGTACATATGCGATCACTAAATTCGATTTTAGGATCACGAAATATCACTAAATGCAAGCCGTAATTTGGAGACAGTCTATGTATATTCACCTGCTACGTGAAGTTGGCAGGTGAATCTTCTATTGTCGATAAAAATATTCCAACACTAAATTATATTCTATGATCACTAAATTGTGTAAAGCCGATATTAGCTCAAGTACATCTGCTAACACGCATCTGATGTGTACCTACCTCATTTTCAAAAAAGCCAGTAGGAACAAAAGTCACTTTTAGTACAACTGCATAGTTTTATATTATACCCTTTGTAGGTCTTATTGTTATGTCTTATTGTTTGTTAAAAGGACCTTAGTTTCCTAGATATAGACATTTTTTTATTTTGATGTAAGTACAATAATTTTTACCTATATATACTTATAGGTGACCTGCAAATATTCATCGCAAGCGCCTCCCTCGGTGAATCACACAAGTTTTCACTAGACAACAAATAGTTTGACGTTTGGTGTGGTGCTGTGCAAAGAAGTGAAAATGAAAGTGTTGTGTACGAAAACATAAATATTTACAATAATTATTAGTGTAAATGGTAAGAAAAATAATATATTTTAGTTTCAAGCAAATTAGTTTCTCACATTTTTCCGCCGGGAACAAAAGGGGAAAAATTGGTTTAGCAACACTATAAAATGTGAATAGTAAACATGAAATGAAATTACTAATTTACTTTTTTACTCTTCACTTAACCAAATATCTCGTCTTGTACTTTCATGGGGTGTGCTAGGAAAAGTGTCAAATTTCACAGTGCCGTCAGTATTTCCGTAATTATGTGTACAGCCCACTACACAACAATTGTTTGCAGAGTATGATGATCGTTTATCCATCCGCAGCGGGGACAATTTAATAATTTAAGAATACAAAATAATTATAATCTACAAAACGTCTATTCTGTCAAATTGCAAATTGACTAGCAAGAACTTACTAGTTGGGGGCGCTGGAGTAAAATTCGCAGGTCGCCTATACCTAATGATTTTTAGGTTATATATATATATATATATATATATATATATATATATATATATATATATATATATATATATATATATATATATATATATTAATAGGTAAATGTGTTTTGATAGTATTGTAATAGGTAAAAAAAAATATTTTATTTCTATTATTTTCGACAACTTTATTAATGTCTCCTATTGTTGTGGTTGCGTAATATTTTACTTTTCGTAACTGGTTGTGAAAAGTAAGACGTTTCCTAACGTCAAAGGGTTTTGAAAAGTCTCACTTTACATGTCAAAATTAGAAAAATAAATTAATTGATGGAATAAGATATTATTTTCTGCCGATAGTTGTTATATTATATTATCGTTATATATACTTATTGTTATATATAGTTGTGATAAATACTTATCACCAGCATACAAAATGGCTTAATGTTTAACTTAATATTTCGTGAAACTTAATATTTCAACAGAAATTAAAAATGTGCCAAGTGTCAACATAAGACGTTATTTGGAAGGACCAGAACACAGTAGGAAAAAAATCATTTACTTTCAATTGCTCGCCACTGTACATAGTATTTCGTATAACTATAGTGCATAACAGAATTATTATGCTGCTTTAAAAAAATCCGCGTGCAGCACAGTACACGTGATATAAGTGCTACTTCTTTACCGATTCGTTGAGAGAGTGAGAGAGACAGAGAGATCGAGGGAGAGGGGGGAGAGAGAGATATTGTACATATTGGCTTTATGATAACTGAAATGTGACACATATGTTCGTGAGTTGAGAGAGTGAGAGAGACAGAGAGATCGAGGGAGAGGGGAGAGAGAGAGGTATTGTACATATTGGCTTTATGGTAACTGAAATGTGACACATATGTTCGTGATTCTAAATGCTGTAGATTTCTCGAGAATATAGCATCAATCGTTGTTACTGATTTAGTCGTGGCAATGTTCCGGTCGTTATTCATATCTAAACCGAATTTCGCACAAAGAAAGTAAAGTAGTGGCAAGGACGCATCCTACGCAAAAAGATCATCATCCATTTGGATCAGATTCGAAAGCCCAATCCAGATATATCCAGCAAGATATGCATAAATAATATTGTATTCTGGTTAATTCCGATTCTGTCACGATCATTTATAAATTATATCAAAATTGCTTTCCGCTTTAGAACACTTGTGGGGGATCGTTGCCCAAGTCAAAGCTGGAATCGCTATCTCTGTTTATCATTATATCAAAATTGCTCTCCGCGTTAGAACACTTGTGGGGGATCGTTGCCCAAGTCAAAGCTGCATTCAATATCTCTGTTCTCTCTCTCCCTCAGATCTGTCATATGCTTTATATCACTTGCGAGACAAAAATGTTATAAAATGTGTCGTGACGTGGCTTGAAAATCACTCTCATACGGCTAAAGAAGTATTCACTTCAAAAATCGTAAATATTATGATATTCAACAGGTGATTGAGTGCGTTTATTTGAAATGACGTAATCTTGTGCAATCGGTCTTTACCGATTCGTTGAGAGAGTGAGAGAGACAGAGAGATCGAGGGAGAGGGGGGAGAGAGAGATATTGTACATATTCTATATAATATCTAATATATAGATAATCTGTCCAAATTACAGAGGTACCTAATTGTTGTATTTTCTGTTGTTGGTAAAGCAAAGACGTTCTTAGGAACTGAATACACGTTGTATTTATAAACGATGATCACACTTCTGCAGCTTGAATATATGAGGAATAAAAACTATGACACTAGAGTTATTTATGACATTTTCATTATTCTATTGAGAGCAATTTTCTTTAATAGTAATAAAATGTGTCCGAGCGTAGTACATATCCGGATAGCTGGAGTGTCCCAATTAACCAGTGTCCGAATTACCGAAGTTGTATTTTACATCAGATATACCTGTTAAATCTTTGATTACGAAAAAATCCACAATAATTTGTCATAAGCCTTGGAAGCGCTACCGTAACTACCTATATACATGTGGGAGCCAAATTGGAAAGGGTGTTTGGGAGCGGAGCGACGAGACTTTGGTTTCATCTAAATTGCACTTTTTAAACTTTGAACGCAAATGCACGTATGACAATAAACAAAAATGGAATTAAAAACTAGAGTGTGACAGTAATCGTTCAAAAAAGTCAATTCTCATTACACAAAAACAAAGGAGCTAGCAGTATACGTTTCTGACCATACTCGTATATCGCGATGTTTATTATAACTCAATAATTGTTTATTTACTAATAGGGCACCTTACAACTACATGTCATGGGTATCAGGGGGTTGTCTCCGACCAAGGGCGTGCCCAGCGAGAGGTACAGACCCCCTAGACCCTAAAAACATAGAAATCATACACCTAAAGTAAATAAAATGATTATAAAAAAAATCAAAATAAACCACTACTGTTCTACAAATTTACAGACTACACTACACTAAAACAAAATGTCCTCTCTCCGAGTATCGTGGTCATTATTCCGAAAATTGTTCTTGTGAAAGTTTACATTTTTGTATAAATGGATTTTTTCATCAAAATTCTAGTGTCAGGAGAATGCTTGACCTTGAAATTTTTCGCCTGCGGCGCTATCTGGAGGGACTTCTTCCCCGGAAGGCGCGTCCACAGATCTTGCATCCCACGACATATTGGAAACCCGCCGCCCCTGCGTCTGCCCCCCCCCCCTAGTTCTCATCCTGGGATTTATTTCACTGTTTATGTTTATTAATTTTGGTGGAAATGAAAAATTAATGTGCCCGAAGCAATAATTATTAAGGAAGCCACCAGCGTAGCCTCAAGTTTATTACCAGAAAAATCATGATTTATATCATGATATACACTGGCGATCAGTTGAAAGGACATGATTTTTCCCCACTGTGTTCTGATGCTTTCAAAAGACATTATCTTGACACAAAATATTATATTTACGCTTCTTTAGTGACTATAGTTGTATAGTTGTGCGGTACTAGTCAGTTGGTAAACGGATCCCGTGTTGATAAAGAACACTCGATGAACTGCTTGTTAAACTTGGCTCGATAAACTGCTTAGTAAAAGTAAAAAAATATTGGGATATATACCTACGGTAAATCATTAGTAAATGTAAAGAAGGAAACTTCGGACATGCTTGTTGTATACCGGGATGCAAAAATCGTGACAATAAACACCCAGAATTGACATTTTCCTGCTCTCCAAATCCTGCGTATTTTGATATCATTGTTAGTATTTAATCTGACTTGAATACAGTATTTGACGAATGGAGCGCGCTTACACCATCGGAAAAATCTTCTTTCCGAAAAACTCTCTCTCTCTCTCTCTGCACCCTTGCGTGTCAGATGGAGGAGTGCGCGCAACGCTTCTCTGTCACTATTCACGCTCGCGTTCAAAACAACATCTAAAATCTAGGCAACCATGGGCGTGACAAAACTTTTACTAATGTAACCTAATACTGTTGGGAGGGAATAAAATAACCTTTCATTTCATAAAAAAATTCATTAAACAACTGATGATTGCTCACCTGTTTATACCTGGCAACTTCATAATTGTCCTGAGGGGAAAGTAGTAAACCCATATTTTTCCAATACTTTGTGTCATATATTCTCTCAGCTAATCCTCGATTTTTATGAACAATTCGGGGAAATTTATCCAGAAAAGTTAATTAGAAATTATATTATTTTACCACTCACCACCATCGGCACAGATTTAGCTAGGCAACCCATGTGCGATTTATCAATGTACGTACCTATATATTATCTTACATAATATAATCTTTGTCATAGTCAAATAAGAGATGAGGGTAGGTACTTATATATTTGTAATATTCTAATATCGGATCTAGCACTAATAGGTACTATTACTCGATCAATACAAAATGAGTGACAACTTGGCCTGTGAAAAGAAAAGTTAATTTTTTTTTATTTTCAGTAATATTTGACCGATTTTCTCGCCAAATACAACACGGGTCTGAGATATATTCATAAATCTTCTTTGCTAGCTATCTTATACGCATGTTTGTTGACACATAAAACTGCCAGCGCGCTTCTTATATTGCATATGATTATTCTCGATTATTATAAACTGGCACATCAGATAATTTAATCTGTGATACACAACTAAAACTATTAAAATTATATTGTGCCATACATCATTATACTCTAAATAAATTATTTATTTTTAATTACAAACAGTAGCATTATTTAGATTTAGATGTACGTATGTAATAATTATTGTATGTATTTATTCAATTATCAAAATATGCTGAATAATCAATACATCATTGGCAAACCCATTATTATTGACATGATAATTCAGGAAAAAATAGGTAGAATGGTAGAAATAAGTAGAATTTGATTTGATTTTCCTTTTATGAATATATGTATACCTATAAAATATTAGATTAGGATATTATAATATACATATCTGGTGCACAAATAACTGATGGTCACTTAAACATTTCATTAAGTTTCAGCTTTTTTGAAATGGTTGATATATTGCCATATTGGCCATACTCGCGGTTGACCCTACATTGCGATTGACCCTACATGAATCAATCTTTACTTTTTTATTTCCAGTCCGTTTCCAATATTTATATATAATATAATTTTATATAATTTTCTGGAAAAATTTTCAAAATGGAAAACAAAAAGTATTTTTCACCTAAATCGAACAACAATGGAAATATTTACGTGAATGAAATAACAAAATATATAGGTAGCATAGCACTTTCTATGGGTCATTTTGATATTCTTATGCTGCTGGATAATTATTCCAGTGTGATTTAGAGTTAGCCGAAAAAACCTGTAATCCAACATTAAGATAATAAAAAAGTTTCAAGTCTGGAATTTAATACATATTACAAGTGGCCCGTTTTATTGTGCACCTTAGTATACTTACCTACCATAATTTATATAAATACGTATAGGTACTTATAGATGTGTATTAACTTAAAAATGCATGTTTTGATCAAATGGTTTAAGACATCTGTAATTAATATATTTAATTAAAAGAAGAATATTATAATAGCTACCGTGTTTCTTTTTATAATTTTCTCATGATTTTTTTGAATAATCACTTCTTAACATATTGACGACCGCCGTCTTCAACGTGTTTGAAGCATTTAAATTGCATAGAACCGGCATTTTATTTTTTGAGATTTTAGCTGAAAACTAAATAATGTTTTCTTAACTATTTTTGTAACCAGTTGGGCGAGTACTATTTTGTGTAACGAGCAGATTTCTGCGGAACGAGCGCTAGCGAGATACCATATGTCCCAGGAATAAATTTTACCTATTGGGAAAAAACATGCGATAAAAGCTTTTGGTAAAGACTGGAATAGTTCAGTATAGAGCAGGCGGTGCTAGTGAGACTGTTTAATTTTTTTGTGCAACAGTGTCCCAATTCAAAGTGAAAGCCTTAATATTTATACAAGAGAGGCATATACAAGTCTAAAAAATATGCTTTACATTGTCTGTAATACTGGCATATCTTGAATTAAGTGATAATTTTATTAAAGAAAGGGGTTAAAATACAATAAAAATATCTGCAATATAAAGTATAGCTTTATATACTAAAGTATAGCTTTTACCTATAATTCTATAAACGAAATTTTAAATATCTACCGCAAAGAGCAAGGGGGCTGTAGCTAAATTAAAAGAAAACTGGTCTTTGAGTGAAGTGGCTACTGAATTAAATGTTAGCAAAAGTTGCATATTTTACATTAAGAAACGCTGGCAAGAAGAACAGCGACTGCAAAGGCCTATCAGACGAGGTGTAGGAAAGGTCTTCACTGATAATGAAGACAATGCTCTGGTCGAATTTATCAATCATAATCCATTTGAAACCGTTGCGAAGGCTCGGAAAGAAACATATTTCCAGGGTCTCTCAGAACAACACAAAGGCGTCTAAAACAATACCGCTTGAAGAATTGCGCCGCGGCTCACAAAGTATTCCTCACCGAATAGCATAAACAAAGGCGAGTCCAGTTTGCAAATGAATTTTTACAACAAAGAAATTAATTTTGGAACAATGTAGTGTTCTCCGACGAGAAGACGTTCCAATCTTCCCATAATGGAACACTACGTGTTTATCGACCCAGGAATACAAGATTGGAGGAGAATTGCACCTTGCGTGGAGTGTGCTGGTAAATTGATGGGCAATTAACATCCGCACACTATACAAATTTTGGAGAACGTGATGCTACCATGAGTGAGACAAGTTTTTCCTAAAAATTTGTATGTCAGCATGTGAGAAATTTTACTGTTAGTATACTTTAAAATATATTAATTACACTCGTTACAGGACAATTCTACAATTCATACTGGACGAATAGTGGGAGAATGGATAAATAACCACAACATCAATGTTTTGCCTTGGCCGGCAAAAAGTCCAGACTTGAACCCCATTGAAAACGTGTGGGGTTTCTTAGTAAAACAAATATATAAAAGAGACTGTAGGCAGGCAAGCCGCGACCAACTCTGAGAAAGTATTGAAAATGCTTGGGAAGAGCTGGTGGATTCATATGATATGAGAACGTTAATCGCATCCATGCCACGAAGATTAGAGAGTATTGTAGCATCGAATGGCTGTGCAATAAAATATTAATTAAATCCACTTTAGTGCTAGATAATCTCTTTTGTTTTGTTAATGTTTTAAAGAACAGAAAATTGTTTCCTTCATTTTTACCTTGTTAAAATATTTTATAAAATTATTCTAGTCGTATGTAATATTAATTAGCGTTAATCTTATTAATACTACTCATGTA
Organism: Tetropium fuscum; assembly: GCA_964058915.1. Taxonomy (NCBI): domain Eukaryota; kingdom Metazoa; phylum Arthropoda; class Insecta; order Coleoptera; family Cerambycidae; genus Tetropium; species Tetropium fuscum. The sequence goes on from CAXKVY010000239.1 coordinate 82,819, forward strand.
ATTTTTCTACTCATTATTATGATATAAAATGATCAAAGTAATATATCTGTCACTGTATATACTATTTCTCTTACGCTACTGAACAAAGTCCGATTTACTACGATAAAATTCAGCCATAATTTCCACCACTACCAAAAACCGTTCACATTTGGATGGCGCCAACTGTACTATATAGCTCAAAATTGAAAACTAATATCTATCATATTACCAATGATTTATGATATATGTGAATAAGTCTCTGATATTACTCTAATGTATTATATATAAAATAAATATCGCATACTTGTATTGCAGTAATACAAAACTGAAAAATATAATTATAAAAACATGAAAATGGCCTAATTCTTATGCTTATACTGGAAGTATATTGAATGTAGAAATTAACCTATACTCAAAATTAAACACATATAAAATATAGAATAAAAGATCTGCCTGATCAGTCATGGTTCGTTCATCCAGTCATCAGTCCATTTTGCTATATAGCAATTGCCGCCAAACAAAACCCAATATTCTCAACGTATAGGGAATAGGGAACACAAAATACCACTGACTCTCCCTCATGACTCACAAAGCAATACAAAATCAGATGAGAAGCATGGCAGTAGAGTTGGTTTGATCATGCATAGCCAAGTAGGAAAAGCCGAAGCTTGTAAAATCGAACCAAAAGTGTTTATTGCAAGATCTGGGTAAACTGTGGCAACTAGCTCTGTTAGTTCGCTGAAAGTAGCAGATATTGGAATAAATGAACAGAGCAGTTGCTTTAAAAGCCCAAAGTTACGGTAACTCGTACCTTAATAGTAACTACCTAAAATCACTTGCACATGGTATTAATTTATGTTTTGATTGGCGATAAATACACAGTAGCAGCAGGTGTTCTTTTACGGGAATGGGTTTACTTAAGCCAATTAGCACTCTCTCTTACGCTAATTTTTTTTTTAACAACAAAGAAGTAAATCTCAAATGTTTTTTAGCAAGCCATTAGCAAGATCTGGGTAAACTGTGGCAACTAGCCTGAAAGTAGCAGATATTAGAATAAATGAACAGAGCAGTTGCTTTAAAAAGCCCAAAATTATGGTAATTCGTACCTTAATAATAACTACCTAAAATCACTTGCACATGGTATTAATTTATGTTTTGATACACATATGTTGTGATTATGTTTTGATACATAATAAATACACAGTACAGTAGCAGCAGGTGTTCTTTTACAAGAATGAGTTTACTTAAGCCAATTAGCACTCTCTCTTACGCTAATATTTTTTTTAACAACAAAGAAGTAGTTCTCACAAATGTTTTTTTTTTCAAATGAGTAGGTCAGTAATAGCCTGAGGTTAAATTATTCAAAATATCGAGATTTTAAGAACTTCACTTATACTTTTTCAATAATATCTGAGTAATTCAGTACCCAGACTTCTGATGAATAGTGTAAAACACTCAGGATTTTTGATTAGGATAAACAAAATTTTGAAATATGCGACTCCATTTTTAGATTTCGTTATAAGTTGCTTAATATTTGTTATTGTCGAATTTGCTTTACAGGCCATTTTATTTGCTGCATTTAAAAAGATATCTGAGGTACTAAATAATATACCTAAGTAGGTATATTCATTAATAATTTGTGAAACTTAAGTTCCTTGGTAATATCCCGGAATATCTAAATAACATGGTTTTTGATTTATTAGTGTTAACTTCTAAATCATTAATATAATATCACACTATGATTCTAGGGTGTTTAGGACATGTTGCATCTAAAGGGGTTGTCTGCTAACAATTTTAGCTAGTATATCAACCAATTACAATATAAATAAATGCCGCTATTGGATATGAAGCCATTATGACATGTTAGACCATTATGCCATTACTCATATAAAACATAGTAATATATTTTCCATGTACGCCTTTACATAATTAAATTTGTAAAACATATTTTAATTTTCAAAACAAGCCTCGCGACACCATGCAGTGACAGTGACCCGTGTACAGAGAATTTGTTGGGATCCTACCCAGTCCAACATTTTTATCTATAATAATAAAGTTACTACGTAATACTTACTGATTCTTGCAATTTCATACATGAAAATAATTGTAATTAAATACCTGATATAAATAATTCGTATTGTTGTTAAATAATTTTTCCGAGGATTGTTACATTGTTATCCTAATTGGCAATACATAAAAATGTTATTTCGCCGATTACTGACACCAGATGTCACTTAACGGATCTTGCACATAAGGAATATGCTTTAAAATAATTCACTACTTTGACTGTTACCTTTCCACTCCTTATCATTTATCCAACACAGAAGCACAGTGGGTTAAGGAGTTGTGGCAGAATTTGAGTAAGCCAGTGTATCTTCTGAATTCTATTTCCAGCTTCGGCAAATGACAATGGCGGTGTGGTATGTGTCGGAGTTTGACCTAATGAAGTGTTCTAGGTTTCCCTGCACTAAATGGTAATTAGGATTTACTAACCCAAGTAGTAAAGGTTGCACTCCTGGTTGCAAAGACAAAAGACAGTAAAACAAAAATAATAAGATGCCCCCCATCTCATGCAGAAGTCTGCGACTTTTGGGTTAACCATTATGGTTGGAAAGAGGGGTAGAGATATTGTTATTATCAATTACCATTTAATTACTATTCATAATCTTTGAGATGATTCAACTTCTTTGGTGCTTTCGCCGTAAATATATTAGTTTTTTTAATTAAATTATGTTGCTAGTATTTATTATATTATGGCATTTAACATTTATAATATTAGTATAAAAAATTATAACAGTCTTATATAAATTGATGTAACAATATATCCTTATTCTTACTTAATATTTAATATATTACATTCAGAGACCTAGACAAACAATTTACAATTCAATAAAAAAAAATTGGATGAAAGGCATTCCAAAAATAAACATTTCAAACAGATTCAGTGAACAATTACACCTTTTGTTTAATATGTAAAATGCGATGAATATTCTTTCAATGGGTAGAAACATAATAACATGTCTATGAAATATGAGTTAAAACTTTAATTCATTGAAACAAATATTTACTTCAAGGATATATATATGGGTACTTGTACGTTTTCCCTAATCGTAATGGCAATTAAGTAACTAAACTAAACTTTGCATCCACAAAGGTTTTGTAAGAGAATGTCCAAAAATAAAATACCATGATATTCCTACCTACATTACATATGGATGTTAAAATGTATACTTTTCAACTTTCACAACTTCACAACACTTCAACACAAAGGTTTTGTAAGAGAATGTCCAAAAATAAAATACCATGATATTCCTACCTACATTACATATGGATGTTAAAATGTATACTTTTCAACTTTGCATGACTACTAATAAAATGGGAAAACTATTTTTTTTTTCATATTTGGAAGCTAAAAACAATATTATTATCAATGATGGTAATATCATTTCTCTTGCAAAGTATTTACAAGCCTATCTTCTTTTATGTTGGCTAAAAGTGAAAAGCTATAAAAGAAGATATAAATATGACTTTTAATAAATAAAAAGTTTGTTTAAAAATATATCTTTATAACCAATATACCCGGTTTTTAAAAATACGCAGTAACATCCCTCCTGAGACACCCATCGAAGTAGATGTAAGACCATAAATTATAATAAACACATTCTCTGTATTGGTAACTTCACCAATTCATCCACCAAGATGAAGCGATGTTCGTAGTTTGGTAGATAATTTTGTTCAATTTGCATGAATCCTATGAGTAAATGGTGCTAATATGGTGAATTTGTTTGACTTACTTATATTAAGTAAGTCATTTTATTGATTTGGTTACAAAATATTATTAGAAAATATAAGACACGTCGATACTCATCGCCATCACTCTTATTTATAATAATATACCATTTAGTTGAAGACGGATCACCACTATCCATCCAATTTGTTTTATGGAAATCTAATTAGTAAGACAAAAATATTTTGAAAGAGACTGATATCTTAACAATCTCAAAGTGAACAATCTCAATCACTCAATGAAGAAAAATTCATTATAAAATTTCCAATAAAAAAAATCTTTTCATCAATTCAAAAAAATCAAATCAATCATAATAATATTATTGATGCTGATATTAATTTAAAGAATTGTATATGACGAGATATGTTTTTGTAGTTTCTTAAAGGATTATTTATATTTTTAGAGTTGCTAAATAAATAACAGATCCTTACCAATAACGGTAAATATTGTGCATAAAATATAACTCCATTTTTTTTTAATAGGACTGTATAAGCTCTCAGTGCCAGGAGAGAAATTTAAAATATTAAAATAATAATAAAATTATAATTTGCAAAAATAATATAAAATAAAGTATTATGAAATAAAAAAATAGGTTCACTACTGAGCTGGAAAAGGTGTAATGTTTTCAAAATATGCATGTTAAAAAGCCTACCTTTCACCCAACGCAACATCAAATATGCTTACGTTTCTTTTTATTTTTGCCCAATAAGGAAACAACACTACCATATTTAGCAGATATAGCTGAAACTTGGGAATGATCTACATTAATAGTTGTTGTAGAATTAAAGCTATCGGACGATAAACTACTATTAATAATTTTATTTAAACTATTAGGAGATCTAACAATTAAAGATGATTCATTAGTATATGAGGATGAGTTGTGACGCAAAGAATTCTGACTATAGAGTGAGAGGTAAATATCGGGAGATTTGTCAATATCTGGTCATGCACTATTGTAAAAATTATTAAAACTTAACCTCACACTTAGAAGACGTAAATTCATATTCATGCTTTTCGACAAAAGTTCCAAAAAATGCTTAACAATAACATCATATGTTTGGGCAGATGTTCTTACTTTTAATTTTGTTGTACTTAAAAATTGGTGGAATGTTGCTACGCGTAATTTTGCTGCCTGTTCTTCTTCCGTTGTTATTCCAAAGTCATCCTCTTGATTCAGTTTATTATAATATTCTATGTAGGCATTATATTCATCTAAAGTAGCTTGATATAATGCCTCTTGATAAGCTTCCAAATTCACAACAAAATTGTATATAGAGATTAGATGAGAGAACAATTGCTAAAAAAAATATTCACAATAATTCTGTGGCCAATAGAAAAATATATGCTGCAGTTTTAACAATCTTTAAATATACGAGTCACAATATTCAGCTTGAAAATGTTATTTATTTCCACATACCATTACTAAATGTATTAATTTCCACGTACTTACTTAAAACAATGCCATTGTTTGCAACATTGGTTTGTGAACCAAGTACTAACTTGGTGGTAAATATTTTCAGAATTTGATGTAAACGGTACTTAAGAAATATAAACCATTTTTAAATAAAATTGAGATGGTTCGTTAACCTTTTCGAGACGGCCGCGTATCACCCGAACGACGCAGAGACAATTTGTGTAATGCGCGCTATTATAAACCACTGTAAAAATAAAAGCGTATATTTATATTTTTTCGTTTTATTCAATACACAATAAAAAATTGCATATTCCGTTCAAAATGTTTTCAAAACGAAAAATCGTACATGTACGGCCACTGTTATTGCAATGTAGACGTACATGTACGTTGTAGGTATCGGTATGTGGGTGTGAGCTTTGAGAAATTTCACATTAAAATTAAATTAACAAAGATATTATAGTTTACTATTTTTGTGCTTGTCATAGAACAGAGCAAGTGAAGAGGATAGAAATAACTAAAAGGGATCATAATTTCTTCGGAATCAGTTATTTTTAAATAAACTTTTATTATTGATTTTATTACTTACCCTTGAACTTTCATCTAGAAGGACCCCTCGTTGGATGGAGTTTAAAAAAACTGTATGTGCTACAATGATATCATCCAAACATTCAGCTTTGTTCACCTGATTTTGCATTTCTGCCCATGAACATTCCAATACTTCAAACAGGAAATAATACTGTGTCTGGTGTAAGAAATGGATCATTTTACTAGTGAGTATATGAATTATGTGCATCACTGGCTTCAACTCTGAAAAATATATATATACATATAAAGAAAATTTATTTTAAAATAAGTAACTCCCAGTAAGTCCCATTATACAAATAGCGGAGGAAGTAGATTTGTACAATAAACATTGGTCATTTAGGTATTTGTTCTGATTAAATTAACCTACATTACACAAGTGGAAAAAGTTCCTAAAGCAACGGGGTTCATTTTCATTGTTTAATTTATTGCGTAACTATCCGTCGTATTTGGGCGTTTGCTGATTATGTTTTGATATTAACTGAGTTGAGTTTTCGATGATAATATTAACATGTAAGTACTAAACCTAATGATTAATGTGATTCATGTCTGGAAATAAGCAACAATATACTTGCTACTTTGCCCATTGTAAATTGTACTCACTAAGTCCAACCCACTACTACAAAGTGTAAGTGAATAGAGTGTAGTTAGTATTTAGTATTATAATTGCACCTAGGCACCTAGGTATTATAATTGCACCTAGGCCTAACAAGGCCTAGCTAAGGTTAATTGATCAATTTGTAAAGGTAGGTAACGCCAACAGCGCAAACATGTACCTCTGTCACCCTTAACGTGGACTTTGCTAGAGCCCCCAGAACTAACCTCATACCGTAAAATGTAACAAGTATATCGCAAATGTCGTTTGCCATTGTATGTTGTCGTGCAGATGCCATGAAGCGTTTAATCTTAAGCAAAATATTAGTAATATTTATAGTGTAGAAAACATGACAGGTAAACAGTAAAAGAGTTTACCTGTGAAGTTGCAGATAATTTGCTGTTATATTACTATTTTTGTTACTTGGATTTGTGCACTGCCCTCAAGAAATCTCCTCGAAGGCAGTGATCTGGGTTAGGTAGGTAATCCTCGATTATTGTGTATTATTATAAATTTAATATGGAGTTTAAAATGATTTGCTATTCCACAAGGTATTTCATGTTACACAGTATGTTTTCTTAGTATATAAATATTCCTTTATTTTTTGTTAAGAAAACAGAACATCATAAACTATTTTTCACAAAATGGATATATAAGCCATATACCTACCTACACATTAAATGAATACAAACAATATATCGGTTGGGAAGAGTTTTCACAGACTTAGTAGAAAATGGTTTGTAATAAAACGAATATTAAGTACAAAACGTACTTAATTTGCACACGTACGTAATAAACGTACGTGTGCAAATTTGTTTACACTCTATAGAAATGGTGGACTCATTCGTAACCGGGTCTGCCGCTAATTAAATTAAATTTCATTGGTCACAGGTAAAGACGCGGGATTTCCTTGAATATATTGACGCATGCGCTGTTTCATGCATGTATGTTTTGGCGCGACAGTGGCGTTTCATTGTGTCTTATGCACGGTTGATTCGCGATATAAATTAATTATAATATTGTGTTATACGCGAGTATTTGGTGTTATCATGCGATGGAAGCGACGAATGCGAGTAGTAGTGGTTCTAGAACCAATAATTCCAATCGTAAGCGACTGAATTTGACAGGAGGAGAACTGAAAATGATCAAAAATGTATACGAAGGAATATTCTTAAGATAATAAAAAAGAACCATCACAAGTACACTTAAAAACAATGTTAATAACTTGGATATTTTATTTCATTTTTTTTTATTCTCCCCCTCTAAAATGATACGTGTATGGAATTTCGTTCCCTTCGCCCTTAATCTCCCTGAGCCGTCCATATGCTGGTTATGAATCACTCCACACTATTTTAGAACCAGGGTATAGACAAATCCCCCTCAGACTAGACCGGAAAAGTTGACTAGTTCAAGAGAGACATTTTTCAATGTACAAAAAAGTATTTTCGACAAAAAGTATTTTCAATCTTTGTGCCAAATAAAAAGGTTTGGTTACTATAGAAGCCAGAATTAATTATATCGTTGTTGTATGATTATTATTCCTTATAAAATTACAAAAAAAGAAACAAAACTACATGAGGGGATCCAAAGGCAGCAAGTTGTTTATGTAATCATAATATATTATTAATTATTATAATTATAAATATAAATACAAATATTTGTAATAATCAATAAGTGTAGTGTTGGGTTTATATACTTTTATTTTATATTTTAGTTTATATTTTTTTTACACTTTTAGTACCTTATATTTATAGTTACCTATATACTTTAAGAAATACTTTAAAAAATGTACAATTGAACTTATTTGTATAAGCCAAATTTCTCAAATATGTTTCATTATGGTCATGTATTTCTATTAATTTTTTACTCTATTTGTATTGGTCATTCAAGCACAAAACGTATTTAATATTCTTTCTAGTTAAATGCTTATTTGAAAAACGTGAAATACTTTTAGTTTAAACTTTAAAAAGGGGTTACATCAAACAGGAAACAACTTATTTTATTAAAACATGTTGTATCGCCATACGTTTTAAATGAGGTGCGTCAGAAAGTGATCTGCTGTGACATCACGACTGCCGACTGCTTTGGCTAATAAATCATGTGAAATAAGTAATCCCCTTGTAGGAAATCCTTGGGCCTATGCTACTATGATTCCTAGAAAACGTTTGTGTGGCTCAATATCATAAAATGGTGTAAATTAACACCCAAAAAAAAACAAAGTGCAGTAGCAATGTATAATTAACTGGAATAAAGAAATCAGCCACACTCGGAGAATAAAATATTAATTGTAGTGATCGTTGATCAGAATTCATCAGGTTAATTTATTAACGAATTTAAAATGGATAAAATCTCTGTGATTATTCTGCTTAAAACAGCCATAAAATTACACGCCCAAACCTCTGAAACCCTTACGAAACGTCTAAACAAGGACGGTAAGAGCCTACTCAAAATAATTATGTTCTCAATTGAATATTTATAGAATCAGCCCTGTATAACTACAATATTTTTACATCTGTAATTGATATCTTGATTATAACTGGAGAAAATAAGCATAACAAATATAAAATTGTTGTCCTACCTTTTATTTTTCTAAATAGTTTTGCCATAGATATCTGCTGCCTCCTCATATTAGCTAAAGCAAACTCTGTTCGCTTTGCTTTCCATAGAGCACCAAATAGACTTTGGTATGTAGGCATAGTTTGTTGGAAAATAGTACCAATTGGCCCATCAACAATGTAAACCAAACTGAATACATCCCAACCCATATCACCTGAAGAATGACTCATAAAGCTAACATTCAATCTCTTCAAAGTATCCTCATCTTCATATTGTGCATTTGTAACTCGTATGGCAGATTCAAGAATTGCTGTCAGAGTGTGCCCATAAATATGTTCCGCAGGCTTATTTAACTCTGGCCTAAAAACACACTAATAAAGTAGATCTAACAAGTAGCATACCAGCGTTCTTTTACATAATTCATTGATGATATTATATGTTTACAAGATAAAAATTTTATACGAGTACATTTCATAAAAATAAATGAATAAATTCACATACTGTTTCGGGCAGCACGTAGGTGTTGGATAATTCAATAACAAAACATGAATAAAATGAAAGGAAAAACGAAATAAAAATAAAAAGAGAAAATACAGTTACAATTAATATACCGGGAGATATTAAAGCTATTAGGGGTTATCTAAGTATTTTATTATATCTGGGTAGTTTATGTGTGTGCATAATTTAGTAAGTAAAATGAATTTTTTAATATTATTTTCATACCTAATTCGCCTCGGTCAGTGCACTGTTGCCGCGTGGCGGATTTCATAGTGAACCCTCCAGGAGCCCCGTAGATCGCGAAGTATTGAAGTTTTATATTAAAAGTGCAATTTTTTCGATTCAATTTTTCTTTCGATTCAATTTTTTCACTCCCATAGTTAAATATACACATATATAAATGAAACTATACTGTTACAGTACTGATAAAAAACAGCAATAACAAATAACAAAATATTTTTTAAGGAGTTTCTTCAGCCAAAGGAGAGTTAAGTGAAAAGTATGAAATTTGGTAGGATTGTTCATTCATGGATTATACACCTACCCACCATGTTTTTTAGATCTCATGTACGTCCTTGAGGAGAAAATTGGGTTTTTATACATGGACTCTTATGAGAGTACCCTCAGAAAATTAAGTTTATTCAACAAAAGTGGCAGAAAAAAATACACATATTATGGACGAAAATTGTTTCAGCTATAGATTAAATCTTCACGAACAATTAGGGGAAAAAAGTCATTTAGTACCTATTTTTGATGCAATAGACGAAAATCAGAACAAAAACAGTCCATTTCTCAGTCAGAACATGGTGAATGCGGGGAGACGAGACAATAACATATGTGTACTTTTCGGACTAACATCACTAGATATTATAATAATAAAACATCACAAAGCGTTAAAATTTTAAGTTTGTTTAAAAACAAAATCAACATTTTTCTTGCCGGTGAGTGTATTTTATAAAATCAGATAGCAAATAAAATCTGAATAAAACAGACAAAACCATATTGTAAGGCATATTGTAAGATATATCTATTTTTGTACTGTACTTTTAATTTTTACTTTTATATTAAACAAAAAATATCTCGTATTATAATGAACAGTGCCATAGGATTTGTGCTTTATTTTCGAGAAATATGTTATAATATTACCATGTTTCATTAATACCAGTTTCTGCCCCTTCTAGCAGTAATACGCAAAATCTTCTTCGCAGTTATCCACTTAATCAAGATTACAACCTATATTTTTGACATAAATCTTGTTAGTACAAATTTATAACAGAGCATCTTGATGTGGATATTTAATTGTATATATTTATTATTTCACTAATATCGTTTATTATTACCAAAATCATTTATTAATAGGGGAAATTAAGAAATGAATTTGTAGTCATTAATCAAACTTGTAAATAAGTACATGGTCGACAGAAAATATATTTTAACATGGTCCCTTTGTTATCAGCTATTAGAAATACACATTTTTTGCCATCTAAGAATATATAATTTCTAGCATACTTCTAAAGCATCTTTTTAAAAATTTACTTACGCCAACAGTTCCATTAAATGTCTTATAAAATCGCCCTGACCCAGTAAAAGATATCTTCTTAAAGACTGTAAGTGTTCATATAATTTATATTTATTCTTCAATAAATCTAAAACACGCAGTGATGTTTCCTTATAGACATTTTCTAGAGTAGCATGGAATTCTATACTCTGTTCAGGAGCAAATAAAGCTTCAGCTGTAAAATAAATTAAAAAAATTTCAGGTTTCATAACAGATTTAATCTCCTATATAAAAGATGACTACATAGGAAATGAAGTGGAGCAAAACTTTTGCAGCTTAATATATCTACTGTTTACTGTCCTGACCAATGACAAAGGTAGACTGGAATCACTTAGAGAAGACAGCATACGTCACCGCTTCGCCCATTGCATTTCATATAATTATTAACTTATTAATTTACACTGGTGGGCTGAGTACAATATACATGTTATGACGTATGTTATCTTCTCAAAACAAATCCAGTAGATATGTGGATATGTCATTGCTGCGACTATATGCAAACTGACAGATGAGTCAGCTGTCCTTCATATAGTAGCAATAGTCTCAGTTAAGGCCTGGTTAACTAAATAATAGTTAGTCTGTGAGTCCACATGAAAAATTAACCTGATGGAATTATCACATTATTAAATTGTTGATTAATCATAGCCTAATCCAGATTTAAAATAGGCTTCATAGGCTGCCCTATGAAGTTAATAAATGTGTCAAAATTATGTTGTACCAAATTTCTATAATAGAAGGAGTTGTATTCCACTAGGCGCAGAGTTGCCCTCAGATGATTTTGCGATTACCCTATAGAAATATAAAAATATAGATTTTCACAACGAGCCGGAAACAAAATTTACTTATTGCCAACTTATTTGCTTATTTCAATTTCAAGTACCGTGTTTTGAACATAATGTAGCAACTATTATGTACGCCAGTGTATGTACCTAGACCTACTTTACAAAGTTACAAAAAGAAGATATCACCCATTTTCACACTTTATTATTTTAAATGAACAAAAAGCTACTGAATATAATATGGTTCATTATTTGTATTTTAAGTCAATTCGGCAATTCACTTTATCAGCAAAAATCTATAGCAGAATCATAAAAAGATTAAAAGTAATTTCGTTAGTTCACTTAAAAATGTCTTTTCAATCGAAATTAAAGATAACAATGACATTCTGTCCTGAAGTTGAGAGTACTGTTGCACTCCTGTCCCATGTGACGAGTGGAAGGGGTATCGATGCTTTGAGAGGTCGCATAACCAAAATTTACAGTGGTGACAAGGCAAGACAGGGTAATTATACGCCCGATTTAGTTGTAATAATATATATTCTGAAATTCATTTAAAATATATTTTTAAAAACGGGTTTACTGTCTTGTAAAACTGTTACCAATGGTAACAATGGATACATGGACGTGTCGCTACTGTTATCACAAGAATAGCTATACTAACCAGAAGCATATCTGTCACTATGCACCTTTGTGGTTAATGCCGTCAACGCGGGATCTTGATTTTTAGCAATTATATTCTCCATAGGTGTACTTGTACAGGGTAAGTCTCTTAAGATTGACACCCCCCTTATCTCACTTATCCTTTGCCGATTTAACTCATTCAAAAAAGGAGTGGACGTGGTTTTTGATGAATTTTTATAATCTGAGCACGGATATTAAATATCTCGTAAGATATACAGGGTGGAAAATAAAACATGATTTTTTTAAATGGAACACCCCGTATATTTGTATACCAAAATAATGTCCTTAATTTTCTGAATAAAAAAATATTTAATTGTTATATAATCACTCCACCTGTTCGTGAGATATTACTAAAAACTTATCACATTACGGGTGTCAATTATAAAACAAAAAACATATCAAGATACCTCTGGAAACAATGCCATTTATTGAGATAATAAATAAATAATATATAGGTGACAATAACAGTAACGAGTAATAACAATAAACAACATAAGCCTAATAAAAACAAATAAAAGTCAATATTAATACAGTAACACAATATAGTAACACAATTTTATTTATTTACACGTAACGTAATTAAATATTTTCCACGTAACCACCGCCATTCTGAATACACATTTGGCATCGCTTTATAAAATTACCTCTCACCCTTTGAAATATATCACCATTTTGGTTTAATTGGTTTGGTTTTTTCTCTTAAAAATTCCCGCAGTAGAAAAACTGCTTTCGTCAGTCCAAAAGACATGACTTAGAAACTCATCATCTTCCTCTATTCTATCAAGTATGTCTCTGCAGAAGGTTAACCTGTCTTGAAGGTTGTTGTCGTCTAAATATTGAACGGGCAAAAATTTATATGGTTTAAAATTATGTCGATGTAATATTTTTATCACACTTCTTTGTGATATATCCAATTCTATTGCTGCGGCATAGGATGATTTGGATGGATTTTCAGCAAAATATAATAACGCGTTGAGTTCTGTGTCTTCTCCTGTTTTTGTTCTTCGCCTTTCCCTTTTCTTGTCTCTCAGAGATTCAGTATTCCTAAACTTTGCATAAATGTTTTTAAAACTATTTTTGGAAGGAGGTAGCCTTTCTCGAAATAACCTAACATACTCCCTCCGCGCAAGAGACTTATTCATGTTGCACTGAATGTAAATTTCAAGTAACTCTTTTCGCTCCTCCAATGAATATACCATTTTCACAATAACTTGCTTCTTTACGAACCCTACGTATTTTTTACGCTAATATCTAAGAAAGTGAACTACTATCTCACAAAAAACTGGATGACATCTGTCAACAAATAAACAATGCAAATATGCATTGTTTCTAGAGGTATCTTGATGTTCTTATTTTATAATTGACACCCGTAATGTGATAAGTTTTTAGTAATATCTCACGAACAGGTGGAGTGATTATATTATAACAATTACACATTTTTGGATTCAGAAAATTAAGGACATTATTTTGGTCTAAAAATATATGGGGTGTTCCATTTAAAAAAATCATGTTTTATTTTCCACCCTGTATATCTTACGAGATTTTTAATATCCGTGCTCAGATTATAAAAATTCATCAAAAACCGTGTCTACTCCTTTTTTGAATGAGTTAAATCGGCAAAGGATAAGTGAGATAAGGGGGGTGTCAATCTTAAGAGACTTACCCGGTACATTAGTTAGTAAGAAAATATAAAATTATGTTCTAAATTAATTTTTAATAATTAATTTAAGGCAACTTTTTTAGCAATATTGCTGTGTACCCCAGTGTTCATCCTGGATTAAAAGAAGGGTTTCTTTTAATCTAGGTGATTTAACTTTTCATGTAATCCATGAGTGCATCGTGTTTTAAAATATAGCAAGAAGGAACTTATAGAGATATAATTGGATTTTGAAACTAAATATAGGCAAGTCTGTTAGTAAATTTATGAGTCTGTTCATTTTTCTGATGATTTCTTTTATAGGAATAGGTTTTTCATTTAATTATTGTTTTCTGCATTAACTGAATATCGCTTCCAAATCAACAATTACGAGGATTTTATTAAATTCCATTACAAGAATAGAATAAAAAATAATTCAAATGATCATGTTATATCATACTACAAATTACTAAACACTTTACCTGAGGTAGTTTTAAACAACTTTTGCAAGGATTCTCTTCCTGGTAAGTGACCCCCATCTTTACATATTTGCCTCAAAAAATTTATACTCTTTCCTGTCGCTAGAATTTTTTTTGCTTGATCCATTGTAATAAATGATGGAACCATTGACTGCCTTACATAATATTTATCATGCCACAACCTTTCAGCAGTAATTATAGTTTTAGATTCTATGAAAAATTCATTACATGGGTCGTTTATCTCTCCATCTAACAACCATCGGGACAACATTATGTAAAGAGGTTTGCAAACCGCCTTTAATACCCTTTCTGAAACCTATAAAATATTTTTGTATTGTAATAATCTTATATATTTGATATCAGACAATATCCGTTGGATGTCATAAAGTACCTAATTCAATATACACATTGATGCTCTATTTCTTAATATGCTAATATTAACATTCATCTCAGGTAATGTTGATTGTAATTAAAATTTACAATCAATCAAAGCGTGAAAATTTGCGACATGGACATATTGGTATTTAGCAAATTATATATTTTATATTAGTGAAAAAAATTATTAATCAAATAATTAAGCGATAAGCATTATTTGTTATGCATGAAATGGCGAATATGAATATATATATAATTTACCTCTTGAGCACATTTTGATCCATGCTGTAAAAATCCATGTATAGCAGTAATAAGAGCACCACCTTTTTTTTCACTGCACTGTTCTGAGATATAAGCAAGCCATTCAAATCTTGAATGGTGTTCATGCATGACATACAAAGCTCTTTTTAGTGTCATATCAGAATTCTCCTTGGACCCCAGTTTGTTCATCTATAAATAAATCCATACATATTAAGGCCTCGAAATATTATGCAAAATGTGTTGTGTTGTTCACAGATGACGTTTCCATAGCAGAAGAAGTAGACACTTCTGAGGAGCTTCAGAGTAAGCTCACTACTATCTCTGAACAATTTACAAATTTGTGTAACATCAAGAAATTAATTGTTAACCAAGACAAAACTGTATTAATACAATTCTTTGAAGCAAAAAAATTAAATGACATGAGTATGTTGAACTTCCCTAAAAAAAGTGTTCCAAGTATAATTAAATTTCTTGGTACCCATATTGAAGGTGACTTGAGCTGGAAATATCATATTAAGAATACGTGCCTTATGAGGAGGCGCTACTGACAGTGAATACCGGATGAATACATGCCTTTTGAGGGGGCGCTACTGACAGTGATATTGTTCTAATTGCCCAAAAACATGATCTTATATTAATTTTGGTTTGGAAAGGATTACATCTTACAAACTTTTATTCAAGCAATACAATATATTACCATTCCCCTGTTAGTCAGGGAGCTGTAATGCTAAAAACTCGAGATGCCATGGACGTCTGTCAGCTTGATAGATGGTGCGGAAGGTCTCCCTGGACCACTCGGTACCCTTAGTTTAGCTATTGGTCGTTATCTGTAAAATTTGACTCCGAGAAGGACACTCCGCATGGACAAACTGTGAAACCTGTCCGCCGACTAAAAAATTACATTCTAGGACTCATCAGAAACCCAGTCCTAATTTTTTATTGCATTCTGTCCATGAGGTCGAAAATTATAAGCATAAAATCGAATTTTTACCGCATATAACAATAACCAATAAGCATATAACCGAAGACCCTTCAAAACCATTTCCGACCTGTTTTCTCAGATGGAAAAGTACTAAAATACAATCAGCAGACAAAATTATTCAACAGAATTTTTTTTGAACAACTGAAAATTGGGAAAATTCCAATATTTTATGTTTTTCCACCTAATTTTCGGAATTATGGGGGGAAATGTCTGTCAACCATTTTTCCTGCTAATTAGACCCATAAACAGTGGTGAAAAACACTTGACAGACAATTTCATACCTTACACAATTTTTGGTCACTGTTAAGAAAAGTCCAAAATGTGCCAATTTATAAAAAAAGCGGAATAAAGTGTCTTATTTATCTGCAGTGTCCTTTGTACTGGTGCAATTTTCATTAATATGTTGACCAGAAACCAGGAAAACGAGAAAAATTTACCACTACCATGAGAAGGTTCGCAGACGGTAATTACAGCACAACGGATCACCATTGTAGCCTCTGCTGGGAGTTTACTTTATTCAGATATTTTACAATCGATATATGTAGGTGTATTAAAAAAAATATTAAGTTAAGTCAAATTCTCAACTGCATAATTACCCGACAAGGCATGGTAATTTACTTAAAACGCAAAAAGACGGGAGAGCATTGTATGAAAAATCTCCCCTACTGATAAGAATTAAATTCTACAATTCGCTACCCGCTATTAAAGAAAGACATTCGCTGTATTCTTTTAAGAAAGAATTGCGAACTTATCTAGTCAAAGGCTGTCATTACTCGTTTGCTGAGAAAATTGTCTTTAATAATATCAAATATTTTATATTCATGTTTGACTGTTCTTAATATACTTATTTAATATTTATATGTTTAGAATATAAGTTTTATTGACTTTGTCCTGTTTCATTGTAATATATCGAATTTTCTTTTAAGGCATTATCTTGTGCATAGAAACCAATGTCTAAATATTTACTACAGTCTGATGTTATGAGATATAATTAATAGAATAGATATAATTAATAGAAGTAAAACAATATACTTACACTTGCTTGTAAAAGTGCCACTGTTTTATAATAATCAGATAGTTCATCACTTAAAGTTGCAATAAGTGCTTGACAAACAATGCCACTCTGTTTTTCATTATCTTCAATATATTGTTTTAATTGTTTATGCAAAAAACTCATGCCAGTAAGCCGCTCCAGTATTCCACGTTGAATAGGTGTCAAATGTTTTCCAGCTTTCGGGTCTATTGTAAAGCCTAATCCTCCAGGTTCTTTTCTCAAAAATTTTCCCTCAATACCTTGCAAAGAGTAAATTACATCTTGAAGAAGGTCTTGTTCGGTTACTGTCGATAAACCTAAATCCAGTAATAAGTTTTAAATCATCTTTCAGTGACGGTTAGGGAAATGTCATTTTGAAATTAACTGTTTGGGGCCTCATATTACCCATATGCCTCATATTGCCCTAAATAGAATTTCTCTACACACATCGGAAAAGTCTAGGGATATTTTTATAAATAGACTTTTCCAATAAATGGAGTATTTTTTATTACTGATTAAGGGAAAGCAAAAATTATGGATTTTCCTGGGCAAGATAATTGAAGAAACAATATTTTTTTATCCAAGCTAATTTGTAATCTATTTAAGTAAAGCGCTAGGACCAATAAATTTCCTTATAGTATACAGTGTTTTTCATGAAAGTTTACCCACTAAAACTTAAAACGTATGTCGTAAACTATTTAATAATATTTAAATCCTAAAATTTTCGCTTTTTAATTATACAGGCTTTTGCACACAGCTTATTTAAATTTACAGACTTTTTGTGATACATGTTATTAAGGTTTCCCAGGCACCCTGTATGACAATTCTGTATGAGAATTCAAAATGACAATTCTAGCTACTGAGACAGAGGCATGCAAGCTTACTTGAAAATAAGAAAAAAATCCCTTACTTACTTTGTTTTTAAACAGTAATGGCCGAGTGCACAGCACGTGTTAATCCTTGATTATGTTTAAGCCTGACTTATTTTGACACATTTGCATGCAAATAAGTGCAAATGTGTCAAAATAAGTCAGGCTTAAACATAATCCAGGATTAAAACGTAAGGTGCTCAGCAATAAGAGATGCATTTTCAAAAAAAATGTCCTAATTTCAATAAAACCCCCAAGTATAGTCAAAAATAAGCAAATTATCAAAAAACCGCCAAATTTGTATTTTTAAATTGGTCCATAGGACCCTGGTATAAAAATTTTATCTCGATTTTGGTTTTCCTAAATTCTCGGTAAGAATGAAATTTTGGTTTTTTACAGGGGTTTGGTTTACACACCATATATTCCTCTTGTGAGCATGATAGAAACAGTATATTTAGGCCATTTACTACCAATGAAATTACGATATTCCATATTATTCAGATATGCATCCAAAATTACATTAAAATTTTGAATTATTCCAACCTATTGGTTGGCCAGTAGCAGTGTAGTTGATTAGTCACAATTTTCTCATCCACATTTTATATAGGTAATCCAAAAATCCATCCACGGAAAATATACGAAATGTAAATAAACAAAACATAAGCACATGGAAAAAGGCAATACAACACAGCCACAGAAGTAGGTACTTCTGCTTTCTGACTTTCTTCTGTACGACTGGAAATAAAAAGCCTTTTTCTTTTCGTTTCCCATCTCTACTCTTTTTGCACCACCTATTGAGACAGATGGAAACGTTTGTCTGTCTCACCAGTACAAGTGCAAGCCCAAGGGAATGGTCGGGCAAAAAGTATTCCGCAGTTGTTCTTGCAATGAATGCTCTGAGCAATAATTGGTTCTGAGACGTTTAGAACTGCGTAGGGAACAATCTGGAAACTTCAATATTTATATCACAAACGCAGACCCTTATCCACCGACATTGCCATTTGCCGGACTTTGGAATCAAATGCAGGAAGTCGTATTCTATTGTAGGAATATGTAGTTCTATTCTGCAACTACAATGCACATACCTACTGCTGACCTACCATGCTCAGTATTTATTAATTAATTCATTAAAGTAGACTTTCATGTTACTTATAGAGCCCATTGGATTATGTTCTATTAGCTTCGAAGCCTAATAGTATCTTAATCAAATAAACTGGGAACCAAGGTATCCATACTTACTTGACACTTTTGACGATGATGGCATATCACTCTTAGACCACGTAACTGATGATAATGTAGTAGTTTGTGAGGGTACTCTTGAGACATTGGTTTGGGAATTTGTAATTAACCTTTTCTTCTCTCTATTATCAAAAATAGGTCTTATGCTATGCTGAGACGTAGAATTTGTAACTAATTGTGTCTGAGATTTATTCTTGAATATTTGGGAGTGTGTATTAAATTTTTCTAATTCCTTACTCATTTGCAATAGTGGCACATCTTTTTGAGTTTTTGCTAAATTGTAAATAAAACTTAATATTGCACACCGATGTTGCAAAATACTCTGAAAAATATTAAATTTCAATAAAGGATTAATAAATGTAATTGTTACTTACTGATTTATAAATATTAGAATATATTAAATCAAACTGCTCCACTTTTTCTTTAGAATGTGAAGCTAAAAGCTGTTTGATTTGTGTTGCAATATATGTTTCAGCACTTGGAGTATTTACAGTGAAGGATAAGGAAGACGACAAGAAGCTAAATGCAATTTTATATAACTTACTTGCAATGGCTGAAAAAAATATTTTTAAGATTTGAATTTGTATTTAATAACAGCAGCTCTTTACCTTGATCATTTCTTGATATGTGATTACAGAGTTTTAATATCAATTCCGATATCCCAGCAGTTTCAAAATTATCGCTTATATCCATGCTGTAATTTTTGTCACTTTAATAAAACCATAAATATATTAAAGGTAATGAATAATATCAGATAATAATAATAATTATTATAAATACTGACAAATATCAAATAGGAAATAGGAAGAACTAAAATTTTGACTTTTGACACACTTGAAAGATAAGTAGTACCATATACCATAGAGTAAATACATGGTAGTACCTTGCTTCAGTCACAGACGAGGGGAGCTCTCTCTTCTGTGCTGGAGTACGCTAATGATGCTCTCTAGAATATATCTTCTGTTGTGTATGTGTTTTATGATTTGAATTAATTTCATAATACTTGTGATTTTCAATAATGGTGCACAATTGTATTTATGCTGTGAATGGCATGCACTACGACTCTTAATATCTATTTTTCTACTGATAATAATGTTGTTAAATGTATAAAACGCTTTTGCGCGTGCAGCACAGTACACGTGATAGAAGGGCCAGCGATGCTCGCGCATGAACTTCCGAAAACAGCTTTTGAATTTAGGGTACTAAACTTGTCAGCGTAGGTATACCTATCAAAAAGTCAAGAGCGATCAAAAAATTAAAAGCATTATTTGTGCAGTGGGATATACATGTAAATGCTCTTATTATAGAATGTGAAATATACAAAATGCTTATATTCAATTATTCTTATATTTCTTATATTCATATTATATATTATATATATGCTTATATTCAGCTTATATTCAATTATATGCTTGCGATAATCCTTATAATCCCATTGTCCATAAAAAAATATTGTGCTATATAGGTACATTTCACATATATAATTAAAATTGCGTCACACGGCTGTAACGCTACATACAATGTTTAATATTTATTGTAAATGCAAATAATTACCTATAGTATCAAGAAAATCGTACATATAGTAATATGAGTTCTTGAAGTAACAGGTAATAGCAATTTTATTAGTATTATATCACACAAATGAACTACTGTTCCATTACACATTGCAAAGAAATTTCATCATTACTAATTATATGGTAGTACTTTTTTTAATGCAACATAAGGTGTGACATAAGTATGTACAACTATGTACAACATAGATAGAAAACATTCAAGATAAAATTTAAATAAGTCATGAAGTTACCGCCAAGAGCCCTTCAAGGCCACTCAGATTTGCCGTAAGAACATCAAAGAAGCCGACGACTTTGTCACTACTTTGTGATAGTATAGTATACGCTGACAATGTTTTCTGTGGTCACTATTTTGTGATAGGTATACAGTATACTGTGGGCACAGCTGTGAGTTTACGCTCAACGCTGACAAAGCTCTCTCTTTTGTGGTTAGACAAATTCGTTTCGTTTACCTTTTATATTTCTGGTTTTATATAATAGGTGAAAATAATAATAGTTGTGTCTCTGATAGTAATCATGAAGAAGAAGGTGTGTGAATATTGAGATATTGTGAATAAGTATGCTTAACCCTTTGTTTAATAGGTTCTTTTAATGGGCAAAAGTGGATCCGGCAAAACCAGTATGAGGTCCATAATATTCGCAAATTACATCGCTCGAGATACAAGACGACTAGGAGCTACAAGTAAGTTACTTTACTTGTAATGTGCTATTACCATTTAATTCTGTGTATGCTTAATTTTAGTTGATGTTGAACATTCTCATGTCAGATTCCTTGGAAATCTTGTTTTAAACTTGTGGGACTGTGGAGGCCAAGAAGCCTTCATGGAAAATTATTTTGCATCACAAAGAGATAATATATTTAGAAATGTTGAGGTCCTTATTTATGTTTTTGATGTAGAAAGTAGGGAACTGGAAAGAGATATGCATTATTATCAATCATGTTTAGAGGCAATTTTACAAAATTCACCGGATGCTAAAATATTTTGTCTTATACATAAAATGGATCTGGTAGCCGAAGACCAAAGGGATGTAATCTTTAAAGAAAGGGAAGCTGACCTGAAAAGGCTGTCAAAACCCTTAGATTGTACTTGTTTTAGAACATCAATTTGGGATGAGACTTTATACCGAGCTTGGTCCAGCATAGTTTATATGTTAATTCCTAATGTTAAAGAGTTAGAGAATAGTTTACAGCAATTTGCTAATATTGTAGACGCAGATGAAGTTTTGTTATTTGAAAAGGCTACATTCTTAGTTATATCTCATTGTCAAAGAAAGCACCATAGAGATGTTCATAGGTTTGAAAAGGTTTCGAATATTATTAAACAATTTAAGCTGTCTTGTTCTAAACTTGCTGCTCAGTTTCAGAGCATGGAAGTAAGAAATTCTGCTTTTGCTGCTTATATTGATATGTTTACTAGTAACACATATGTTATGGTATGTATGTCTGATCCTCAAATTCCGTCAGAGGTGACTCTTATTAATATTAGGAATGCTAGAAAGCATTTTGAAAAATTAGAAAAAGTATCAAGTTCCGCTCCAGCTTTGGGACGTTAATGATTTTAAACATTATTTACTGGTGCCAAATTATTTTTGTAATTATTTTTATACATTCGTTTTTAATTTAATATATTGTCTTATCATGTCATAGATATTTATTTGTAAATAAATTATGTGTATTATAAGTTTTTGTTTCTT
Organism: Tetropium fuscum; assembly: GCA_964058915.1. Classification (NCBI taxonomy): domain Eukaryota; kingdom Metazoa; phylum Arthropoda; class Insecta; order Coleoptera; family Cerambycidae; genus Tetropium; species Tetropium fuscum. The sequence continues at coordinate 105,388 of CAXKVY010000239.1, forward strand.
AAATGTTTATCTATCTAGCAAGATCATTTTTACTCCTCTGCGAATGGCCCTTTGAATAAAAAACTAATTCTATTCTAAATTAAATCACTTTAATGTATATACGTTAGGTTAGGTAAATATATTATCAACAAAACACATATTAAGAATAAAATTATTGTAAATATTTTAAACACGCATTTTGCTTTAGACAAAACATATTAACAGCATTGAAATGTGTAATAATAATGTCGTCTTGTGCTTAGCAGTTCCTGCAATTTGTGATTACGGCTGTGAGCAATTTACGGTTACGGCATAAATTTGAATACGTCGAGCAATATAGATTGTATTTAAGAAGCAAACTGTATATAACAACAGTGTAAACACTTCTTGCAATGCCTTGCATTTTATTTTATTCTTGTCGCACTTCATATTATATAGACAGAAACGATGTCTTCATCGATATCTAATTGCATTTCTGTTTCTCTCAAGACCGAATATTCTTCAGAGTTTTTGAAAGAACTTACCATTTTGTTGCAAAGTCCACCATTTCGATTCTTAATGGTTTCGGTGTGATATCCCACACAAATTTGTGAATCAAGTTACTTAATATCATAAAAGCCACTGATGATACTCCCGATTCAATAAGCTCATTGATATTAGTAGGATGTATGCAACTTAGGTTGGCATACATACATGAGATAAAAATATATTTTTTAATTTTTATATGAACTTTTATATTAATTTAACATACCTAGTGTTGCCAAATGTCCGGATATTTATTTTTAGATCAGGACATTTATTTGATTTATTTGGACATATTTATATTGGACTTTTATGAAGTTAGCCATAAATAGTGTCATATCATCTTAGTCTAGTCAGAGCACACTGAGAATGTCCAATAAAATCGTATTCGACTTGCATGAATGCACGGTCAGGGCAATATTTTCGCAACATCTCTGGTAGACAGTGCAGCTAGTGTGTGACGTTACATGCGAAAAATATGGATGCAGGATAACAGATAGTTGTTGCAGAAATTGTTTCGGATTTCTAGTTTGATTTTTAGCTTCATTATTTTTTTTTAAATTGATTAAATTTTATTAAAACATAATTAAAAGTAATTGAATTTTTTTATTAAATCGCACAATTTTATCGTTAAAAACATAGGTCAATATTAGGACAAAATCACAGAACTTGGATTATAGGTATACTTATCCCAGTAGCAGCTCGTCGTATGAAGCAACTGAGTCTGAGCCTTACTGTAAAATTTGGCTCACTGTATATTTTAATACTTACTACTAACCTAAAATAAACAGTTGTTAATAAATTAATTTCCTATTGCTCATTTCCAATTACAATCAAAATAGAATAAAATAATTGTTCAATATATCTCGCCGTTTCCACTCGCCCAGCATGCCGTACTATTACTATATAGGTATTTAAATTTAAATATATTACTGCCCCACCAGTGCGGCCGAAATTGCCGGGCTTCTATATCATAGATAAGTTTTCTATATACGTCGGTCATACTGATGCCATATTGATGTGACGGATTAATCAATTACCTATAATAATATTACATACAAAATAAGGTATAAGACTAATTTAACATACATATCCACCTACCTAATAGGTATACATTATTGATATACTTACATAATAATGATATAGCTTTCTCAATATTATTTTATCTCTATTAACTTGAAACGGATTTTTCAAGTCGCAATGAAGTAGAAAAACGACAAATTTTTGAGGTCGGCCATTTTTTACGAAAAGAGGCGAATACATATTGAATTCTCCTTGGTTTTTGTACTGCTGGTCATGTATTTTATTAGGTAATGAAAAAAATTAATACATATTGAATTCTCCTTGGTTTTTGTACTGCTGGTCATGTATTTTATTAGGTAATGAAAAAAATTATTGATGTTCAAAAGATGGTTTCAGGGATAAATGCACGAAGATTGTAGTGTCACCTCACTATTTATTAACCTTTATCACATTTTTGAGATTTTTTTTTGTAAATTTCATGTGTGCAACTAACAATAAGATGAAACGTCTTAAAACGTCACTATAAACAATTACGTTTTACTACTTATATTTTCTTCATCTTATGTTATTGCATCAAATGCTCCAATTAATATTAAATATACAGAACAAAAATCATATAGGTATATCTAGGTGCATAATACCTATGTATTATGTATATTGTAGGTAGGTATAATAATGTTATAATGATATACCTATTCCACACCATATCGCGCGAACTGCTGATTAGACTGGATTAGAAAACTAGACAAATACATAAATAATGTTGATATATACGTACTATTTCTGTAGCAAAATACATATATGATTTATATCTTATTCATTATCAAATAACCTCGGATCGTCGTACATACTTTGAACCTTGATTGCTAATTTCCATAATTCAGAACTACTTTCGTTTGGGGCGGGGGGAAATATCAATTATACTAGTAAATTATTATATACGTACTTTGTTTTTAATTATGGACAAGTTATTAAAGGGTATCATGAAATACAGATGTACCCACAAAGATACTATGGTAAAACAATTTCTACAAGTGAAAGATAACCCGACGGTAAGTTTAATTTTTACGAGCGCCCAAACCGCGGCAGGCGTACAGGGGACAAATATTCAAAACATAGTGCGCATGCGTTTTGTTTGATTATTTTTTGTTTTTCAGCCAAAGGCGGTATTTTTCGCATGTATTGATAGTAGAATGCTTCCTACTCGATTCACACAAACAAATGTGGGAGATATGTTTATTGGTATGCTTTTATTTATTTATTATCAAGCGGGAAATTTAAATTTAATCCATTTTATTGTAGGAACTCTAATACGTAGTCTTGTTTAATAAAGTTTGTAATCGTAATATATTATGCAATTTACTATATTTTCAGTATAATCCCATATATGTGAGTACACTGCTTTTTAGTGAGAAATGCAGGAAATATAATTCCCCATTCTCAACATTTTCTGGATGAACTTACCACAAATGAACCAGCAGCTTTGGAATTGGGTTGTGTCGTAAATGACATAAGACACGTTATAGTTTGTGGCCACAGTGACTGTAAAGCCATAAATCTACTTTACAAACTACAGGATAGCAACTATGCCTCTCAGGTTTGTTTGAATATGCTTATTAATAATTAATAATTGTTTGTTCCCATCTAAATTCATAATATATTTATATACAAAGCGTTCCATTGGTGATTGGCCATTGAAGCAGTGTTTCTAAAATTTTATGAAAAATGTGAAATCATCATATTCTTGTAGGACAACCGAAGAATTTCACCACTAAGAGCATGGTTGTGTTCACATGGGCTGTCAAGTTTGGAAAAATTCCAACAATTGGAAATTACTGGCTTCAGTAATCCACTGCTCTTTCAAGCAGAAACACCATTAAGAAAATTTGTGGCATACATTGATCCCGAAAATAAATTTAATATAGAGGATAAACTTTCTCAAATAAACACATTACAGCAACTGCAGAATATTGCAAGCTATGGTTTTTTAAAACGTCGCTTGGAAAAGCATGAACTTCACATCCACGCTCTGTGGTTTGACATTTATACAGGTGAAATTTATTATTTTAGTAGAGCTGCGAAGCAATTTGTTCTAATAAATGAGAAAAATGTCAGTAACCTTCTGAGCGAGGTAGAAAAATATTATACCTAATTTTTTAGTATGAAATAATTATATAATTTATAAATGTAATAATTTATTTTAAGGATTTTATATTTTTGTATACATTCACATAATACCAAAGCTATATTTTACATTTTTGTTTTATTTGAATAAACAAATGTATTATGTTTCTTTATTTTATAGACACGCAAGGAATAAATTAAGGTTCATCGTTATTTATAGCAATTGAAAATACAAATACTTTTATGTTACTAAGTGTACCTATATGCTTGATCCCTAAATAATATACCTACTATGTAAACGGTGCACGTATAGGGTAGGAGCCGTAGTAGTATATTTTATATTTTATTTAGCATACATATTTTTAAAAAAGCTCGGATGTGTAGTGTAAACCAGTGCTCACCTACTTCCCTCTTAAACTTTACTTATTGTCCTATAAAAGTAGGTTGTTTTTAATACTTATATACCTATACTTGTAATTAAACCAAGGATTTAAAAATAAACACTAAAACATATATTACCAAAGCAAACAGATTTGAAGAAAAGATTATATGTTACCATTCTGAAGAGAATTTCAATATTCTGGCTGCCAACTCTCCTCGAGTTGCTAATTATTAAATATTTTTACAGCTTCTTACCATTATCAAACTTTGAAAGCAGTATATTACGCAAATTTTGTATCAAGCTTATGATATGGTATATTCTATGGTAGCAGTGGTAATGTGGTACATTGTTTATTTATTACAGAACATTTATAATTCAAAAAAGGGTTTTGAGAACAATTCTAAATTTGGAGTAGGTAACAGGAACGTGTAGAGAAAATACATTATTAACCTACTGCCACATACATACAAGAAGGCTTACTTTTTCTTTAAAAAAATTAACATGTTTCTATGAATATTATACGAGAACATCCAATTATACCTATAAAATTAATTTATTAATGAGAATAGAACCATACAATTTTAATGAATTCATAGAGTATAATCATTACTTAATTTTCTTTTTATGTAAGACAGATAGGAATAGTCCTGTAAAATAGGTACTTTAAAATACTTTGAATTGTAGTATAGATATCTATTGTACCTTTTTCATATCTTGTTAATGCAAATTCATTTAATGTTAATATTTCTATGGAATCATTCTATGAATAAAGAGCATTATTATTATTATCATTAGATCGAGCATTTATCAGAAGGAAAAATCAAATAATAGCTAATTGCAATAATTTTGCTCATGTCATACGAAGAGAGAGGGAAAGAGAATAAGTCAAAAGTGACAGTATGTTATAAAACTACCTAACTGTGGAGTAAGTTATGTCGGTCAGACTGATATATCTGTAGGATGTAGGATTAAAGAACATCAAAGAGATGTTAGACTAGGCAAATTTCATAGTCAACCTTCAGCTGTAACAAATCATGTTTACCAAACAGGAAATCCTAGAATGGCTTGGAATTGAGTGAAAATTTTAACTATGCATTCTATACTATACAAAAATAATCAGAGGCATTAGAAATGAAAACTAGTAAAAATATGAACAGTATGGTTATATAGATTGAATTCGCTTTGGAAAAAAAATCTTTATTTGATATTACTAGGATATTACTAGGAATATTTTTCATGGTGGAAAATAACCTAAATGTTAGCGACTACTTTCTTATCGAATGACGTAAGGAGTTATGTAATCGCTTAGTCCTTGCCTGTATTTATAAGGAGAATGAGAATGTTAAGTGTTATTCTTGAGTTATTTCTTAGAGTGTAGAGAATGTGCTTTTACTTGCTGTGCCGCTTGATGTGGGGGTGGTGGCGGGCTATCCCCCATGTGGACAAGGGGCATCACCACAGGAAAACAGTTCCTTAGTGCTTTCTTGGAAATATTAATCATAAATATAGACTCATTAAACGAAGATTTAATCTTCATTTAATGAGTTTAATTTAAAGAAAATCAGTTATTAACATTTTTTCCTTGGCCATGGAAGGCTAATGCTCCCCAGAAACAGATTCTTTGGTTGATGATGGGGCAGGACATTCACAGAGTACATGCTCCACCGTCTCATCTTCTTGTTCACATCCTCTAGAGATGGGTGTGTCACTTTGCCTCATATTGTAGAGGAGTATCCTTAGCCAGCAGTGTCCAGTTAGGATTCCTATTGTGAGTCGCATGTTTTCTCTAGTAATTGTAGATAATTTATATACTTATTTCATCCCATAACTTCTTAAATTTATTACTTTTCCTTGATCATTTGTAGTATTGCTGCAATTGGTAAAGCACTGGAAGGGCCAGGCCCATAAGATGTTCAGGTTGGCTGCCTTCTTTTCTTGGCCAGTTTGTCAGCTTCTTTATTGCCATTGCACTGGGAGTGTCCTTTAACTCAACACAGGGAGATGTCATTCATCTGGGACGCTTTCACAAGCACTTGGTTGGCACAAATAACAGGCAAAACAATCATAATCTACACAGATAGTAGACAATCATTGCTGGCCCTGAAAAATTATAAAATAACTAAATGATCAATATGGTAATGTATATTGATCAGTTAGTTATTTTACAATTTTTCAGGGCGAGTAATGATTGTCTACCATCTGTCTAGATTATGCCTGCCAGTTCTGTTTGTACTACACTGGCATTATTATCCATATTCCCCTTACATTGAAATCGCAGGCTTATAGAGTATAATTTCACAGCTTGCTCCTGCTCGCCTTTTTGACCCGTCTTTGAAGACAATTTACAATAATTTATGAATACTATCTGCATATGCCTGCAAAATAGGAATCATCTTGATAGCCTCGGTCCGTAGGCCGCATATCTGATCTCCACGGATATTTATTTTAAAATGTATCACTTTTGTTAAGAATCATACCCGAGTTTAATATCAGAAAGTTATCCAAATAAGTTATGACACAAGACATCAGCCTTACTACAGATCTAATAGATAACATTTAAATACAGAAAATCACGACATTAATATCACTGTTCATCTATTTAATTGCCCTTTCACACATCACTTAAAATCCAGTGCATCCTATGAAATATGTAAGACAGAAATAAAAAAAATATCTTTTAAATAATTTTACTGTGCTTTTACTCAGTACATAAATAAATACCCCAAAGATGAAAGAGAAAGAAAATTATAAAACTCCAGGGTTCCAAATACTCACTTAAAGGCCGAACAAATTTATCAAAGCAACTTTATAAATCATTTATTTGGTGAATCCTGCTTGGTTGTCATATGGTAATATTGACAACTGAATTGGTTATTAAAAAACGGCTCAAATCGAGAAAAAAAACAAAGTTTATGGGATATAAAAAACTGTTTATTGTCTACAAAATTGTCCATATGCTTCATTTTTTTTGTTTATTCACATGTAAATACAACCAAGTGTGGCCTTATTTTACCATAAAATTTTTCATGAATTTATGAAACTGGATAGGGCTGGAACCTGTGATGTAATGATAACACTCAAAGTAGTTTCCATAAACACCAAAACACTTTTACGCGCGTTTCGCCAACCAAGTTGGCATCATCCCGATATGATTAAAACAGTTTTCATGGTCTCAGTTTTAATCATCGCTGGAATAACCTGCACCATTCTCCAAATAGTTGTAAAAGGCTTTAGTTTCAGGCATTTTAAAGTACTTTGTAAGATTCATAACTTGGCCGTATTTTAAACATTTTATTGGAAAATCACAATCATATGCAATCAATGGAAAGTCCAAGTATGTCCAAGGTATTTTTAGTAAACGGAAATCTGTACTCATGACACTCATGTTATATTACTTATTTAAAGAGGAAAAGACTAGCTTATACTTGCTTAGCTGAAACTTAATTTTGTTAATAGTGACGGATTTCTTGAAGTACTGTTTAGCGAAAACATGCACAAAATCGTGGATCATAGTACATTTTGCCTCTACTACTTTATACTTCTTGCTACTATTATGAATCCAGTCCATTGGTGATTCTACGGATTCCAGTTTTCACTGCATTTTTTAAACCAAACATAAAAATAAAACCAAAGGCAAAAAATTATTGTGAAAGGCATTTCACAATAATTTACGATGCATATCTTTTCCGCATCTGTAAACTTCACCATGGTTTAAAATTATGAAATGGAAGGGGAATGGAACAGGAAAGCACTTTTGACATATCAAATTAATAAGTTCACAGGCATTTGTGTTCACAGTAGATTTGTGTTACATACACAAATGTGCGAGTGCGATCGAGGTCGACCAAATCTTTAGTTAGTTTTTGCAAAAGTATTTGAGGTAAAAATAACAAACATTTCAGTTTGTTGTCCAGTGGACTTATTTTTTTTCCCTTTTTTAACAATACTTAAATCAAGCTTAGTGTGAATTAGCCATCACTACAATATGTAAACTGAAAAGGTTAGAAAACAAAATAAGTCATGATGAGCCTTTCTCATTATGAACTAGTTAGTAATAAGAATATGGTATGATAATTATTGTACCCTTCTTTTACTAACCGAATTTTAATAACTGCTTCAATTGATAGATAATATTTTTAAGTTCCCAATATATTAATCATAAGGACGTTTTTCAGAGTTCGATTTATAATTGAACATCAAATTATTAAAAGGTTCTATTACAACAAAGTTCAATCGTTTATTGATAGTGACTCTACTGTTAGAGTTTCTATAAAGTGATCCACATCTACATTTTCACTTTTTAAATTATTTTTCTTAAAAAAACTATTAATTTGTTCACATGCTTCTCTAATATATTCGATGCAAATTGTAGAATTGCAGCAAATAATTACTTCATTTAAATCCTCTTCTAGTTTATATAAGAACACTGTCTTAAATTTAATTTTTAATTTATTCATCATTGTAGGTTTTAGTGACTGATCTCTCAAAACCATATTCAATATAAATAGACCTAGAACAAAATGTGCTATAAACATATCGTGTCTATATGGATGAAGCCCTCTGTCGCGAACCATCCCAGTAGGCAGCAGCTACGTAGGAAAGTGTTTAATGTCTGACAACAAAACGTCATAAACAGGGCAAAGTCAACAAAAGGCATAAACACTTTCTTATGTAGCTGCTGCCTACTAGGATGGTTTGCGACTGTGCCGACAGAGGTCTTCGACCTTAATGCTCGACATGTATACTAGATACTAAAAAAATAACAAAAGTACCTGTGTCGCCAATCACTTTGGAAACATTGTTTAGAGCTTCATTTTCTAAAAACTGCTTAGGGGGGCAACTCAAACCCAATGAAGAATCCTTACTGTCTATGTCAAACAAAACAGCATTTAACTTTTCACCTAAAAATTTAAATTTATATTCTACTCAACAAATTCTTGATATCCTTTCAAAAAATGCTATAAATCATATTGGAAAAAAACTGTTTTAGTTCTTAAGTGTACCGGCGGCTCGTGGTCAATATTCTTAAAGTCACTAAATAATAAGAATTCATTTAGTACAGGAATTCATTTGCTTAATGCGTTAGATAGAGAAGCTCCTTATTTGGGAACAATATGGCTGCAACCATATGTTAGCTACTGTTTGACATGTCATTTGTTGACAATTGAACTGACACTCAATTGAATTGACATGGTGTCTTGTCAATTTTGACAATAATAACATTAACAATATTAAAAATTATTTGTGTTTGACATATTAAATATTTTGTATATTATGTGGTAAATCTTTCATTTCTCCAATCTGGCCAGGCTAAAATAATCAGTGATCTCATAGGGGGCCACACTATACAGATACAATGTAAAATCCTATGTATCATCGCTCACATGTGTCCAACGCTGCCTCGCGTATAATCCGTACTGTCGGACATATATGGTCGAAATGGCACCTAAGTAAATACTGGTGTTGCGCATATACGATTTGTCTAATGTGGCAGGCAATGCGTTAAGTAACCTAATTAATTTACCTTATATATAGACAATATGACCCATGATACATTACCTCTTTCTGCTACATCCCTTAAATAGTCTAAGCCGTCTTGTATCATTACTTTTAGTTTATCATTTTGTTGGAAAGCAAACCAATCTGTTGCTATTTTCAGCATATCTTTATCTATATCAACAGCCACGAAATTTGTCTTCCTTAGAAATTTATGTAAAAAAGAGGATAATCCTCCACCACCTAAGCCTATGACAGCAACTGTAGACGTATTCATACCTCTGCAGGCAACACATGTTGCAATACTCATAAAAATATGATATTTACTCATTAAATATGTCAAATCCACTATATCCTTAAAAGCACCTTTTCTTGATTTTATAGTTCTCAATTTTGCTTCGGATTGAATAACTGACTGTGAACTCATATAAAATAATCTCCTGAATCTTTCACCTCTGTCTGTTTCTACATCTTCAATAACGTAATCTCCAGAACATTCTGAATGGCCTTCATATTTAATTGTTCTTTTTCCAACATCTGCTCCTAGAGACAGAAAGAGTATCTAAAAATTAATAGATTTCTAAATGCCTTTTATTAAACACTTGTAAAAACTATTTATATAAAATGTCTTGATGACTGTAATTAACAACTAACTTTCTTATTTATTAGGGAAGATGGAGCTAAATTACAAACGGTCTCAGCCAATTCCCTTTGAACATCCTCAAAACTAGCATATGTCTGACCCCTGTGCAATGTTATAATGGCTAATCTATTATAATCTGTCGTTTTAACCAAATGCTTTCTTCCTGCCTTTGTTGAAAACAACCACTCTGCTTCTCTAAAAGATTTAAGATATTTATCTACTATTCAACCCATGTAAAATAAAGATTACCGTCCTTGAGGTACAATAAAAGCAGCATACTGGAAATTCTTTTGTTTAGGGACGACATCTACAATATATACTGTAAACCTAGGATTTACACTCCCAGGTTCATATAGATCTAACATAACTTCATTTTCATTTGCAATTGATGATCTTTTAATACCGGAACACACAAAAGCAGCATGTTGCACACTTGTAATATGTAGAACAACATCTTCCTCAGTATCCAGTCTTTGCATTTTATCTTGTGACCCTAAATTTATTTCGAGTACCTAAATATCATCTTAATATAAAATATGAAAAGTTTATTAAGCAGGCATTTGTTGCCTGTTTGGTTTTGAAGATATTTAATATTATTATTAAAAAATTAAATAATGGCTTAAATATATTAAATAGGGTTAATTTATTTCTACATAAATGTAGAAGGCTAAATATTAGGAAATCTGGCATAAGAGTTGTGCACATTCAACTGATCGTCACAGTACATTAATTGATTTTTTCACGCTTTTTAATGAATTTCATTTAGGTATTGCATTTTATAAATGTTTTTACCTTTCTTGGCAAATCGGTGAACTTACTGCATACGACCATAAAAACAGGCATTGAATTTTCCCCTTTCTCCAAGGCTTTTTTCTCGGCCTCAAAACATCTTACTATTCTAAACATACAGTTATTACTTGGAAAATAATTTAAAACTGTCCGTAAAATATGGTCCTGCAGTAAAGATATACAAATATATCTTCCACCAGTTTTTAATAGTCGTTGGATTTCATTAAAATATTGATTTATTTTTGCTATAGTTTCAACATTATCATCTGGCATTAAAGCGTCCAAAGTACCTTTGTCTAGAACTACACTAAATTCATTACTGTCAAATGTTGTATTTAATGCATCCATCTGTAGATATTTCAAGTGTAATCGTTCTTTTTCATTCTGTGACAACATTTGTCTTACTACTACTGGAGATATATCAATATTTGTAATATTCCTGAAAGGAGAACTTTTACATTAAGGCACTTTTAAATAGGTACCTAATATTCATACCTATATCCAATATCATACAAATCTCGACCCAATGTAGAATTACCGCATCCAGTAATAAGTACATTGTCTTGTTTTTTAATATACTTATGTAAATGTTGTGATAGTTCTGGGTATTCACCGTACCTAAAATAATACACAGGGATTAAACAAGTTGCCAGTAAAATAATAAAATTTTTACCATTCAAATGCTTTCAATCCTCTTTTTCTAAAAAACGAGTCCCAATACTCCTTTTGGCTAAATTGTTCTTTAGATTTAGGCAACAAATTCATTTTTAAAGGGGGTTCTTGCTTCTACAAACAGGAACCAGGTTACATTTAACATAACCTCCACAACATAACAAAACAGCAAAACACGTAACAAGTCAGAAAATGTATCATCCGTAGGAGGTAAATTTTCTATGACAACAGTTTATTTTACTTGTTTATAAAAGAACGCGAAGTACACAGAACACCACCACCACTCGTGACTGTACCACTCTACCTCTTTTGGTACTTTGTCATGGATATTTGTAGGTGCCGGGCGGTTTTTTTTTTGGTGTTTTATAGTGTTCTTTGGTCTTTCTGAGGCGATAATGTAGTAGTCAATAGTCAAGAATTTTTTTTGCACACACAAAACATTTTTATTATACCACAGCTTATTCACTTATAGCCTTATAGTGAGGAAACTGTGACCTGTGATTATACCTCACAAAAGAAATGTTTCTTTTGCCTCTGATCAGTGAGTACAACCACCTACAGGTGTACTCTGTGGAACTCCAGGCTATATACACCAAGGATTATAGACTAACTATACAAAGCTCAATATCTGCGGCCTGTGCTCATTTCATAGACAAATTAGAAATACTGTAATTTCTCTGCGGATGTGCTGCTCTCTGCGCTTGAATTCAGCCACAGCACAGTGTGACTGAATTCTGTAATGTTTTGTGGGCTGAATCACGAAACATCTAAACAGTACACAACGTTGACACGTTGATGTCAATCCATAGAAAGTATAGTACTTTTCTATGATGTTAATTTCTCTTCTCTCTTGTCAACCGGTCAACCTAAAAAAATTAGGACTGTGTCTCTAGTGTTGTTTAATAAATAAACCGACATTAGTTGTTTGGAGATGGAAACATTTTTTACTCTACCATTTACCGTATTGGAAGTTCCCCAATTGAAAATAAAAAGGCCATCATGGTTAAGACAACCATCGGCTATGGCAATGTTTTCAGTTGTACTAGCATCATACTTTCTAGTTACCGGAGGTAAGAGTAAAACACAATACCCTTCGCATCTTGTTTTTAAATTATCTGTTGTTTTAGGTATAATATATGATGTTATAGTGGAGCCACCAAGTGTGGGATCTACTACGGATGAACATGGACATTCAAGACCGGTATGTTTCTAACGATAAGACAAAATTTTTTCAAAAATAAATTTGCTTTTAGGTGGCATTTATGCCTTATAGAGTCAATGGTCAATATATAATGGAAGGACTAGCTTCGAGCTTCCTTTTTTCTATGGGAGGCTTGGGATTTATAGTTTTAGATCATATTCATACTACTACAACTCCTAAACTCAATAGACTACTGATAACAGCTGTTGGTTTCATATGCGTTTTAGTGTCTTTCTTTACCACTTGGATATTCATGAGGATGAAACTACCAGGTTATCTTCAGTCATAGTTTAAACTAATAAATCTATTAATTTTTTGTATCTCCGAAATATTTTTATAGGAAATAAATACAACAAATACATATTAAACACTTTATTTAAACCAAGTATAGTACATTTGAAAAATATATCAGTCTGTCTAATGGTAGCATTTTATATTGTAATATGTCTCAACATTAGCTACATTTAGCTAATGCACAAGAAATCCGTTGGGTTTTATTGAATTTTCTCCAAAAAGCTAATAAAAAAAATAGGTCTACACCACTGCAGGGTTAAAGAAAATGAAACAACATTAAAAATGAACTTATAAGAGCCGTCACAATTTATGTTGGGAATAATCAACTTCTTCAATAGCCTATCAGAAGGAGTATTCAAAAGAGTTAATTTTGCTTTCTGATAGAAATCCACCAGATGAGTGCTTTAATTGCTAGAGCACAAGAATGTTGTAAGTAAGTACATGCAAAAACTATATAAACATTTATTCACAATGAGATCTGAAGAAACAATTGTTTAATAAAAATAAATTAACACAATTACAATGTATATGTATTTAATATAAAAATACTTATAAACGGATTCGGAAAGTACTGAAAAAAAAATGTTTGTTATGAAAAATAAATTACTTCTGATTTGCTATACCTTAAGAAATCAGATGATCTATCGATAATGTGTTCAAATTCTGCAAAGGATAAAGCTCCATCATCATCTAAATCTGCTTCCTCAAGAATATTTTGGATCAACCATGTCATATCAGAATCGCTCAGTTTGTTTTCACCAGTTAGCTTATTAATAACCTGCTTCAAATCGGAAACTCCTAACATATCATCACCATCGAAATCTAAAATTATTTAAATACTGGCTATTAATATTACCTATTAGGTAAGTACATATTTTTTATAATATTATTATTTGCTTGGTAATAACTAATTGGAGAATCATTTTTGATTTTTCAAGCAATAAATTTATTAATTCTTCAAATTATATATTTTGTATATCACCTAATTCAATATTATTTCTTATATACTTATTTAGGGCTTTCTTTTTAGAGCTCAAAGTATTACGGCATTACACTCCAGGGCTGCACCAAAAATAAAGGGAATCTGTAGGTACTTGAAAAAATGTCATTTCATGACAGTTCCATAATAGTTTGATAGAACCTTTCAATTCTAAAACTTCCCGTAATCATAAACTTATTTTCCTCATCCATGCATTAAAAGTGATACTTTTCGTACGCATATGAAAACGAGTGTGAAAGTGAACCTTTTGCAAACAAGTGCAAAGTAAAATATAGTGCGAAAAGTAATTTAAACAATACAAAAATTCTGATGGTGACGTCATCTGAAAAAACCTGTCATTATAAAAGTGTCATAAATTGTATGTAATTCTTTTTTCTATGTTGATGCAAAAACAAAACTATATTGATGCAAAAACTGGTTCCTTATTGCACTAGTGCAATAAAATTTTTATTGCACTCATCTGTCATTCTACTAGAGTGTTTTGACATAAATATCAGGCCATGTTACCTAATGTCATGACATTATGGCCACCTAAATTGATTTTTTTTTGGTTTTTTGAATGAACGTAGAAAAAATATTGTATGCAACTTCGTACAAAAAGTAAAAAGTGTTTGTTGCATGTCGCATGCAATAAATATTTATTTTTTGCACTTGTTGCATAAATAACTATTAATACATGAATGAGAAAAAATATTGTATGACACAGTGTAAAAAGCATGTTTAAGGTATTTATATATTAAACTTTCATAGGTATGCTTGCCTTAAACATCTACTTTTCACACTTGTATCATAAATATCTATTTTACCCCATAATTTATTATTTTATATCACTTATGGCCAGTTTTTCATTGCTCGGTTAAGGTAATTTAGCCAACACCTAACCAACTAGAGGTTTGTTTATAATGTGAAAAGTTTTATCCAAAATATTGATTCCAATAACATTCTAAATTTCTAGTTTAGAGAACTGGAGAATTGAGGCGTTCAATATTCAGAGAACAATATTCTTATACATACCAAATATTCGAAATGCTTGTTCTGCTTTTACAGATTTTGGAGCTGCTTGACTAAATACTGACATCATGTCTAAAAAATCCTCAAATGTGCAATCACCTTCTTGACTAGAACTAAAGATTTTACAAATACGTTCACCAAATGGATTTACACTTAATTCAGGATATTGCAATATCTTCGACATTGGTAACTTGGCATTCTTGTTATGACCCACTTTTTCGGGAGCCAATGCTTTAAATTTTTGATGTGCACTAAAATATATGAATTGTTAAAACATGCTTGTACCTCAGAATCGGAAACAGCTTAAGGGTGTTCTATATCAGCTGATTAAATCTCAATCGTTACGTGAATAATAATGGCTTGATTGAAAAAATTGTTGAAAACATCTGTTGAACTATATTTTTGAGATATATTGTAGTCAAAGCTCACCGAATGGGAGTAACACCTCTAGGCGTGTTAAATAAAATATCAGCAAATATGGCACATTATTTTGAAAAATTTTATATGAAAGAATTGTTTATTTTTCATCTGTTAAAAATTTCAACATTGTCTAATTGTTTTACACAGAAGTGAATAGCTTTCCACGGTGTAAGCCTTAATTCTAAAGCTACTTGCCACAAATAGGCTCATTATTACAACAAGTATTGAGCTCAAAATTCGAAATTTACTAATTTCAATATGGGTGACTATAGTATAGAACACTCTTAAGTACATAGTTAAAATTCATACCGTGCATTTAATGATTATCATCAAAATAAAATGTAATCTTCTATGGATACTTACTATAGTACTTCCTTCTTTGTAAAATATGTGAGATCCTAAAAGAAAAGGACAGTATTTGGGTAGATGTATATAGTATGGGTATATACTGCAATGTAAGAGTGTCTACAGGCATTTGCCCCACTTAATGATTTCTTTGACCCCCTGAATTTCAGTATAATAATAATGCCCCTAATTATTGAAATAAATGATTATTACTGGGGCTCAGACCCTACTAGTGGATGGGGTTAATTTTTAATGATTAACAACTGTTTAAATAAGTATTTTCGAAGATACATGTGAAACACTTGGTAATCATAATCAGTGATTTGATTTGGTGCAAAGATTTGGCGGATGTACCAAAGTATGTTTATATAATAGAATTGATTACCCAAAAATATAGTGAAGCTGGTAATTAAGGATTGATTTAGGCCATCTACATTCTACATTTTTGGAAGAAATATACCTCTTAATATGAAAGATCCTTATATTGTTTAATACATGTTAAAAAAGTCTGGCATCTACAAATTATGTATGTTAATGGAATTACTAAATGTGAATTTACTTTTCAAATAGAGACCAATTTGTGTGTGAAACAGGCATATAGTAAAGTGATACCTAAGAAGGCGGAGCTATGTATATGTGTATCCCAGTCCTCACTGAATGTATAGTGAGTGCACTCACTTATTATTGTATAATATTATAAGTACAGTCGCCGCCTCCGAAAAGTGCACGGCATATTTTTCTACATTGATTGTGACTTTGAATCATAGTCATCTCATAATTGGTCAATTTATATATCAAAATAGTTTAATTCTAAACATTATGATATTAATAAATTAACTTGTCAGAATATTAATAGAAAATGCCAAGACATTTAAATGATGTGCAAAGGGCGAGGGCTATAGCCAAAATTGAAGAAATTTGTTCCCTGGCTGAAGTAGCTGCTGATTTGAATATTAGCAAAAGCTGCATATTTAAAATTAAAAAGACATGGGAGCAGGAACATAGAATACAAAGGGCAGCAAGAATAGGAATTGGTTGGTTTCCAATGAAATTCAAGATAACTCTCTGATTGAATATATTCAACAGCATCCTTTCGAAACAGCTGCTAATGCCCGAGAAAAAACAGTGTTTCCGGGGTCTCTCAGGACTGTGTCAAAAACGGTTAAAATAGTCTCATTTAAAGATCTATGCTGCTGCCCTTAAAATTTTTCTTTCAAATGAGCATATAAGCAAAGACGGATGGTGCTTGCAAATAACTTGATAGATAAAAATATTGATTTTGGAATAATGCGTTTTTTTCTGTTGAAAAAACATTTCAATCTTGTCACAGTGGACAGCTCTGTGTCTATAGACCTGTAAATACTAGGTTCCAGGAAAATTATACGAGGTCCATCAATGTCAGTGGGTGCTTTTCAATAAACGTTTGGGCATGGATAAGTGTTCATGGGCCCGGAATTTGTTGGAAAATTGATAACAGATTTATTTAAAATATTTAAATATTTTAGAAAATGTGATGTTACCATCAGCAACGCAAATTTTTCCTTTCCTTTTATCTTTCAGCAGGTGAACAATTTTTTAATGACTTCTTTTAGGACTTATTTACAATTTTCGTTAATAGGATAATTGCCCAGTTCATACTGCACGAATAGTAAGAGATTGGATGGGTCATAATGATATTAATGTTTTACAATTACGTATTTGTTTTATTTTTCTTCTTACATGTACCTACATTTATTAGTATAATATTGAAAATCATTGGTCCTGGTTACTTTATAGAATATTTATTTTTGTTTAATTTTTTTGGTAGTTTTAAAAGTATATGAGATTCATTTTGTAGCCTAATATTATATTAATTTTTTGATTTAATTAAGCACGGCAATTTCTTTTCTATACATCGGAGTGTTTTGTTGGAGTGTCTTTCCACTAAGTATCAACTATCTAAAGAATTTATAGATTATGCCTATCTTGTAGATGTATTTAATACAGTGGGTTAAATTACCAAACAAAACACCATAGGTTGGTAACACCATTATTGTTGGTAGAGTTCCGATTATTGATAAAGCCAAATATGGTGTACACCTTGTATGTATACCATGGTACTTATTAACTAAGGGCGTTGCTTCAAGGAATAATTCAATTGCACCCACTGAAGTGATTGTCATTAATGTATGTGTCCAAATGTTATACATACTTAATAAATGCTATAACAACTCATATACCTGATAATCCTGCAACTCTTCTTCAGAAAACTGACTTTTTCCTTGCCCCATTCTTCTTATAATAGAAATGGATATTCAATATACCTAATCGAATCCTAGAATTATTTAACAAAACATTTTATTTATAGTCAAAACATATTTATACAGATACACTATCTACTCAGTTTTTGTGATAATGTATTTGCTTAAATCTGTTTTTCAGGTATTTGTCATCTATTGATCTGTCAGTGCCAAACAAACACAAACGTCACAATCAACTTGTTTCTGGAGTTGCTTAATCTGTGCTTAAGTATGAAACATATATCTGGTTTGAAGTTTGAAGCAAGTCAGACACAAAACACTTACGTGTCAAAAGCAGAGATTCTACAATATCAATCACAGAATACCGAAAAAAGAACGTCGTATCAAGGTGGAGAATATAATATCTGTGGGAGTAGTCAAGCAAGACAACCAAATAGGCACAACATAGAAAACCCTTTGGTTATTTTATGCCAAAACTGTTTGGTTAAATAGTTTAGTATTTATCTGGCAATGCATTTGAAAGGATACATTTCATTGAGCCCATTCCAGAGTTGAATAAAAACGAAAATGTTAGAAACATTTTGGTGAACCGTAATGCTAGTTGCATATACGTATTTTTATCTGCTAGCCCTAGCAAAATCAAAAAATATCACAAATACCAAAAAAATATCGCCATTTTTGGTGAATTATATTTTCTAACATAATATGTAAGCCAGTCAGCCCCAAGATGGTTCTTCAGTCAGCCCCCAGCATTGTTCATCCTCATGCGACATGCAGTGTCTCCTCTCTGCTGCATTATTTGAGCCCCAAAACACAATTCAGGTGCCAAAGATCCGGACATTGTGTGTTTTGTGCTAACAGAATTAACAAGACTCTGTGGTTTGGTGTTTATTAGTGTGACTTCTTGTCAACGATTAGACACAGGAAAGTCGATTCGCTAGACAAATCTTAACCAGTCGTGACGTTGACAATGATGCTCGGCTGACATCGGTTTGCGCCAGCGGTCGATTTCAAATAGATACGATTAATATGTGATTACATCGATAATGGTGATCTATGTTTACTACATTATATTGAAAACAACACACCGTAGGCAGACAAATCTGAATGTGCAATGACCTGTTAAAACGGCGGAAATCCAACTAATGGCGGAATCAACCAACGCCGGTATCATGACGGACGTCAAACGGTGTGATTGGGGGCTCGACAATTGTTTAATGGCAGGCTTATAGAGATGAGCAATTCTTTTCTGTCTATAATCATTGACGTTTTGTGGCTCTCCCTTGTCAATTTTGTCATAGCCACATGTTTTGTGATAGCCACTATGTGGTAAGTATGTAATTGGTGGCAAATTGTGCCTGTGTTGTGTTGGATTTTTGTGGCGGTTCCTAAACCTAAATAAATATATAAATATTGAATATTGATAGGTAAGGTAAAAGTAATAGGAATGGTGATGTGATGCCAATTATCATAAATATCTGAAATAATGACAAAAAGCCAGCTATCGTTTAGGTTACGGCAAAATGCTCCTCAATCAATGCGTAAAGATTCGCGCAAGGAGGTTCATAAAAAGCCGGCAAAGACACAAGTTAGGTAAACTTTGCAACATAGGTTATGTTATTGTAAAACTATATTATAATCAATTTTATAGCAAAGTGGAAACAAATACTACAGGACTCTTATTCCCAGCTGGAGATACAGCTTTTAAAACTTTATTATCAGCTAGGTTCTGTGCTGCAATATGGTCACACATATCAGACTGTGATGAAACATACAACTATTGGGAACCAATGCATTATCTTGGTATGGCATTAGTAATTATTGCCAATATTTCTCTAATCTATTGTTATTATATTGTAGTTTTTGGCAAAGGATTGCAAACATGGGAATATAGTCCAGAATTTGGTCTTCGTTCTTATTTTTATCTTATGGTGCATGCTGCTCCTGCTTGGATTTATCACAGGTTACTGCAACCAAATCCACTTTTAATGTTTTATTTTATCAGGTGTCTCTTGGGTTTAATTTGTGCCTTTGGCGAATTATATTTTTACAAGTAAGAATTTGAATTACTTTCTGCAATCTACCTCATATTATTAATTATTTTTGTATGGATATTATAGAGCGATATGCAAAGAGTTTGGAGTGCATATTGGAAGAATATGTTTAGCTTTCCAGTTGTTTTCTGCAGGGATGTTCATCTCAAGCACTGCTTTTCTGCCCTCAAGTTTTGCAATGTATACATGTGCTGCATCCTGCGCCGCGTGGTGGCAGCAAAAATATGCTTTAGCAATATTTTTTACAGCTTTAGGTTCACTACTGGGTATGCCTTTATTAATTACATGAATGTAAATATATCAATCATCTTTTAGGATGGCCATTTGCAGCACTACTAGGTGTACCTATCGCATATGACATGTTATTTAGAAAAAAACTGTATGTAGACTTTGCCGCATGGTCAGCATTGTCTGCTCTAGTCATTTTGGTGCCAATGATCATAATAGATTCTATGATATTTGGGCGCTTTGTTATAGCGCCTTTAAACCTTGTAAAGTACAATGTCCTAGGAGGGGCAGGTCCTAATTTGTATGGAACTGAGCCGCTATCTTTCTATTTTGTTAATGGATTTCTTAACTTTAATTTTGTGTGGGTAAGGAAATCCTGTTAATTTCACTCAAATGGGTATGGAATAATTTGTCTATTTTTAGGTGCTAGCACTATTAAGTCCATTAGCAGTTACTTTGAGTTATATTTTTGTACCTTCCAAGAATAAAAGTACATTATATTTACCATATTGGCTGTCTTTAAGCCCAATGTTTTTGTGGATAGCAGTTTATTTTATGCAAGAGCATAAAGAGGAAAGGTATCTACATAATTTTAGTTATTATCAATAATTCTTGTAGGAATAACTAATATAATTTTATATCGGGGGTTTATAATTCAGGACAAAATTATATTGTAAAATCTGACTGTAAAATCTATTATATAGGTACATAATTCATACCATCTTATTATGTTGTTAGGTTTTTGTTTCCAATATATCCATTGATATGTTTATGTGGAGCTATTACTTTGGATGTATTGCAAAAACTCTACTTCAGATTTTGGAGCATGGTGAAAAGGATGCCCTCAGGGACCCATTATTTAGACAATACCATGTTTATAATGGTTATAACAGTAGCACTTACATCTTTGCTGGGTAATATGAAATCTATATGTGTATATTTATTAAGAAAACGAGGTATTTTTAGGTGTGTCCAGAATTTTTGCTCTATACAGAAATTATCATGCTCCACTGGATTTAATGATGGAACTGAATAGATACCCTATTGAAGTAACGATACCTGATAAAGCTCAAGTAAATGTATGCGTAGGTAAAGACTGGTATAGATATCCTAGTTCTTTCTTTTTACCTAATTCAAATTGGAATGTTCGGTTCATTAAGTCCGAATTTAAAGGGATGTTACCAGCTCCATATATGGGAGGGGAAAACGCTACTACTGTAATACATCCACATTTTAATGATAAGAATAAGGAAGACTTAAGCTTATATTTTGATCTCAATAAATGTCACTTTTTATTAGACTTAAACTTAGATAAAGAAACGGAATTAGAGCCTATTTATGCAAACAGAAAAGATAGATGGAAGGTTATTAAAAGTTACCAATTCTTGAATACAGAAAAATCCAATAAATATTTACGTGCATTTTATGTACCGTTTTTAAGCGATCAATATGTCGTATACGGAAATTTTAGCCTGCTTCAGTCTACAAAATTCAAAATAAAGTAATGTACTTAGGTATGTAAATAATATTGTAATATTAGATCGTTTTTTTAGATGTGTAATAGTATTTTATAAATTCATAAGATTTATAATAAATAAGATTGCAATTACATGCTAATAAGGTATAAAAACATATATAAATTATACATTTTGTGTTATTGGAAGCATTCCTAATTCATACGGATTTTACTTTAGGTACTGTGAATTTGTGACCCGTTTTCTTAATTTTGTATATTTCTTTAATAAACGTTGAACATAATTTTTTAACTTTTATTTCAAGTAAATGTACTTTTTGGTATTACCAAACAAAAAGTGAACGACCATTAATGATATTGCATAATATTATCTAATTCTATATGGATTAATTCATAAAAGGCAGTGTTTTCTAGATTTATAGGTTATGTTTTTCAAATCTAATAGATAACTGGTACTTGTGCCCTTGTGGGTGTATTGTCAAGATGCCAACAAATTGATTTCATGCGTTTTGCAACTACATGCTATATATAGTAGTTATTTAATTTCAACAGAAAAATAAATATCCATTTAGTAGTTATAGGTTTACTTTTTTCATACCAGTCTACAGATATATATATCTACAGTGAATAAGATTTTGTAAAATTATTATATTTTAAAACTTACATTCGGTATATTACGTGTAGTTATTTCTTTCATGTCCATCTGCCGAGTTAATTTTCGGGTAATAGGTTTTTGTAAACATTGTTATATTTAAAATTTACATTTCCCGCTTTTGGCAGCGCGATCGCTAACCGCCAACTCAGGCGCAAACACAGTGCGCACCAATCGTGAATGCTAAACGCCATTGTTGGACGATTGACTGTTCTATAATTTTATCTTAAAATAAAACTGTTAGTTAATAAACAATATTAAGAAGTTTTAGTGTTAGTGGTTAGCGTAATTTAGTGCAATAGTGGCAGTGTTTTTTTGACTGACTTTAAGGTGGGGAAATTAACACAAAAGACTAGTCAATGTCAGCAGGCGTGTCAGACCAGGTAAAAATCAAAATATCATTTGACAGTTTTTAGATGATAAATAAAGTAAATTTTACGTCCAATTAGCAGCATACTTAATAACTTTTATTTCATTTTCATATGGCTTCATCAGCGGATGAAAGGACAGGGAAATCAAGGTATGTCTTAGAACTATTATTTTTCCGCTAAACTCTTATCTGAAATCGTCTGTAAAATGCTAACTTTATGTGTTGTCTTATCAGAATTTAACAAGATACCACTTTATTTTTTTACCAATACAGAAGCCGGTGTATTTACAAATTCATCCCTCACTTTTAACAATATCTGTAGCTTGTTGAAATGACATAATTTAAAAGTGATAGGAATGGCAACATCATAATTTTTAAGACAGACTTTATTTGTTTATAAATAAGTAGTGTAAATAAACCTAAAAGGAGGACCTGTATAGTTTACAGCAAACATTTGAAATTTATATAAGGTTAAAAAATGTACTAGCACATTTTCCTTTGACGCATATTTGATGACCTTTTTGCCTACCAAACATAGACTACCATCTCCTATTTAAACATTCATATCATATCAGATAATTCCTAGCTAGTGGCTGCAGAATCTTTCTGGTGTTCGTGGGGATCTAACCCACTACCGAAATTCAGGAGGCCCTAGCGTCAAGGTATCAAACCCTTGGCCACTGTCGCTCCTTGAAATTTATTAAGTAAATGTTATTAATTTAAGAAATAATTATGTATAATTTCTATGAAAATTTATAACAGAGATGTTTCTACTCCGTTTTATGATTTTATGCAGTGTCCAATGGCCCTAAAGAACAGCTAGGAGCAGGTGAAGGAGCAACAGGCTCTGAAGAGTTTGAACCATGGAGATCCCAACAACAAAATTCTGCCGCTCATACAGCTTACGGAGCCTCAGTTCCCATATCCAGTGCAACAGACATATACAGTATGAGTACTGCAGGTATATTATATCCATTTTTTATGATTTTTTTAAAAATTTTAATATACTGAGATAAAATTCCATTATAGTACAGAAAAAGAGAAAAAAAAATCAAGACACGTTTCATCAATTGATTTCCAATCATGATTTCAATTATTAAGTATTTAAGTATTCATAAAAAATACCTAGACGAATTTTTATGATCATATTGTCCTATTTAATATAATAATTGAAAAGGAATTACTGTTTAGCTGCTTTTTACAAAAATAAAAATAAACTTAAAAATCTTTTTAATACAGATAAATTTATAGCTTTGCTTCGTATCTGTAGTATTATGCCTGAAAATATTTGTTTGCTTGACGAAACAAGATACAAGCAGTTAGAATTGTTAGAAAATAGGTATATATTAATAAAAACTAGCAAATATTAGATTTACCAAAAAAATCATGATTTAAAAAATATCATCGATTTTTGATTTTTTAGAAAAAATCATGATTTTTGTTAAACCTGTTTCAGCGACTCAAGCACTGATATGTTCCTGGTTATTTTTTTTAAAACTATTTAGCATCTACATTCTGTTTGTTTTTTATGTTTTGTTTTTTTATGGTTCGGTTAATTGTAGTTTGTTGTACATTTTTAGTTTTTCTTTTAATAGACATGTTAACCTAATACATATAATAAGTGTTTGTCAATTATTATACAGTTTTTATCAAATTATTTTGATAAAAATATCGGCATTTTTGGCCCATCCGATATATCGGCAGGTTTGCCGATATTACCGATATGTATATCGGTATCGGTCGAACACTATAAAAAAATAGTATATATGTAGGTATATAATATATATCTATATATATATATATATAAATTCGTTATATAAAAAAAATTACAAAATATATGAAAGAAGACATACAAATTATTAAGAAAATACAACAAAAATTGTAGCATGTAAGAGAAGTGAGTATATTGAAGTGACTATGAAGAGTATAACAGTTTACGGCAACTTATGTTAAAGAGATCAACATTATTTTTTTTTATAAAATCGCTGGATCTGGTTACCTATAAAAGACTTCTTCGTATAGTTTATGGCATGAAAGTCAACATGAGAAAGATTATGATGCCTCAGCGGGGCCTACCAGGGACCTTAAATTTGAAAAGTTCCAGTAATTGTTATTATTGTAAAATAATTCCAGTTATTATTGTAAAATAATATCAAATTTCAATTTTCGATTTTTGAGAAGTTCAGATTGGATCTTATAAGGGAATGTATTAGAGATCTCGAAACCTCAAAAGATTCGATTCGAAAAGATTACGATTCTTCTTTGTTTTAATGTTTGCATGGAAAGCATTGATAGTAAATCCTCATAACTGTAATTATCTAATAAAAATCACATTTTAAAACTCCAGTGTCTCAAGACCCTTTCAATTTGAGTAATTGAAGTATTATATTGCGGACACCATACTGAGGAAGCAAATTCTACGATAGATGGAACTAATGAACAAAATAAAACACAAAAGTGTGGGAACTAAAATATAACTTCAGAACTAAATAACTTCATCTGATTAATTTGTAATTCCCAATTTTACTGTTTGATACGGATCTGTTAAGAAACTCTTTATAAGCCTGTTGCATGTCCTGCGGCTTGTCGACAGCTGTGCACCTTGTCCTCCCTGTCTGCCCTCGGCTGGATGCATGTAGGTATCGCTTATATGGATTATTACACTATTGCCTATTTTTGTAGTCCTAAGAGGATAACCTTCTAAGGTGCGCACTATAAAAAATAGCTGCAGTTCAAACATCAATTGCTTGTTAATTAGTATGTCCCGATATTGCATCATTGGGGAATCAGAATGAACCGACACTGGCACCTACACAATTACTTATTACCAGCCTGTCTGGCATGTAATTAGCATTGTATTTTTGTTATTTTGTTGTTGTTTTTTAGTTTTTCCATGATTTCAAGCCATAGGGTGTTAGTAGTGTGTAGAAGGAACACCCTACACCTATGGTGTTAGTAAAAAAATATTTGAACCTGATTTTGTCATTTGATATTTATTATCTATTTTTCATACCTACATCTGTCTGTATAGGTACATATATATTATGTAACATTTTGAAAAATAAAGGATTTAAAGAAAATCACTGATTTTTTCAATAAGCTGATCTGTAAAGCTTCTGACAGAGTTAAATCTGTAAGTCACTAAACACTTACATATTGTGCATAGTGGTGCGGAATATAAATAAAATTAAAATTATGTCTATAAGAAATTATAACAATGTATTACGGGCCGAAACAACTAAATATTCTGACACTTTGAGCCCACTTTGATCAGGGTCACTATTTTGGATCTGTTCAATTGCGAAATTACATTTCAAACCATTTTTGGACACTTCTAATCAGTGCTGAGAGCCAGAAAATAAACACAACTTGAACAAAAAATATGAAACAAGAAATTATTCAAATTTGTTTCCACGCCCAACGGTTGCGTTTATTTGACATTTCTCTCTTGGAGGATCGTAGAGACTGAACAAAAATCTTGCCCTTCGTTACTCTTAAATTAATGAGCTAAAATTGGATGAATCAAAACTTTTAGCACTATGTGTTATTACAAGTACATTAACTAATTATTATTAACATAAGTAACTCATTTTGCTCTAAATATATGAATCATTTATGCCTGTACTTATAGTCATTACGTCCCCCAATCTCCGACTAGATGCCGATTCAAGTATTGCAAATATTGCGCAAATGTGCAAATGCAGATTGTACACATTAATTTTTTTGCAATCTTTAAATGTTGTAGCAGGAGCAGTGGTCAAAGAATGCTAAGACAGTACTGTAAGATATGAGTAATCCTCTGGAATTCAACGATGACTAATTTTATAGCAGTTATCGTTGTTATTGTTATCATTTTAAATTTGCTTTTCATGAGAAAAATAGTGGTCTCTCGTTCTGACGTATCATAAATACAACTGAGTATGTTGTTATATGTGTACGATATCCCAGAAAAATTAACAATTTACTGAGACCATGTCAATTTAATTCAGCAAAATTGTACAATCATAAACTGATGTATTGAAAATCAAAATATGATTCGACATTTTGCATTTAAATTTCAGAATCAACAGCACCGAAACGCTCTAGCTCGAACTTGAGACTGAGATTTTACTGTACGTACGGGCATAAGGTTTTTCAATTTGTCATTTTGGTTCTGCCATTGGTTTTAACATACTTCTATGTGACGTCACAATTCCTATTCACTTCGAATTCTTTGGTTATACCAGTCCATTTATAATTCTAACTCTACCTCTAATTATAGATGCCATCACGATCGTCTGGACAACTAGAATTAAAGAACTTCTACAATATTTTGAATGTTTTAATTTCTAGAATGAAAGAAATACTCCATTTTAACCTTATAAAACTATTTAAATTTTCTTATTATTTTACTTTAAATTAGTGATGTGACAATTGCACTCAGTACATTTAATAAACACCCATGTGAGTGTTTTGCCAGGGTGTTTATTTGATTGCACCGGGTGTATTATTATTATTATAAATTATTTGATGATAAAGACACAAAGTTTTCAATTTCAGACGATATTCATATTTAACCATTTCAAATCTTGTAATTTATGAGAAATATGATCTCTGCGTCTAATGCCAAATATATACCTTACACATGAATTCTGACACATTTGTATTATGTTTTTGGTTAAAGCATGGATAATAAACAGGGGCACAGTATAAAAAGTTAGACAAGAGTTT
Organism: Tetropium fuscum; assembly: GCA_964058915.1. NCBI lineage: Eukaryota > Metazoa > Arthropoda > Insecta > Coleoptera > Cerambycidae > Tetropium > Tetropium fuscum. The sequence continues at coordinate 133,017 of CAXKVY010000239.1, forward strand.
CGCATAGTAAGGTTTTTAATCTTACGCACAAATGATTTCTTATTCACATAGAAATCATATATGTTCATAAGAACAAAAGCAAAATAAATTTCATTCCGCTTTTAATTTATTTGCTAAATATTTAATAAAATTATATATAAAAAAGAAACTATCCAGCAAAAAAAACTCAAACACTTATCGAATTGAATTCTGCATAAAAAAAAACCCGAAAGATATCAGTTAAACAGGAATTTACTACAGTGTATTTGACTACATAGTGGTGGAAAATGAATTTTCACAAATTTACACCTAAGATCTAAATAAAGGGGTTTTCCCGATTTCTCTCATTCCTGCCATGAATGGTGGTTAGAATTTGCCAACTTAAGTTGATCCTAGGCTCAAATGCGGCCCTCAAAAATAATAATATGTCGCACCCTCACACGCTCACATGTTACTTTTGGGCAAATCATTGCTGTTAGTATGAGGGATAGTTGATATTATTATTATCATATTTATAAATTTGTAATAATAGGCAATATAACAAATAGCATAACTTCGGTAATTCGAACACTCACTAATTGGGACACTCCAGCTATCCCGACATGTACTATGCTCGGACACATTTTACCTCTGTAATTCGGACAGATACTCTGACCAATTGCAGAAGACTGTCATTCCAAATGAACTCGCCCAATCATGTGTTGAATATAAACCCATAGTATTGGATTTGACAAACCAAACAACTGATATCTAGCATGCGGTGAGGGCAAACTGCTTACTAGTAAAGGGTTAAATTTAGTGAGCTTACACTTCTGTGTGAATTTTTTTTCATTTATCCGCTATGGTTCCATTTAAGAGACTACATAACATAATAACCTGTATGCCATGTGTATTTTATTACAGCTACATATTATATAAAAAAATATATAGCCCCTTTTCATTCGGACACTTCAGGTGTCCGGAATATTTAAAAACTTTAACTGTCCGGACTATCGAAGTTGTACTGTACCTAAATAGTCTTTGTATAAACAGGTTATTATGGAAGCGGAGGAACTTACCCCTATCAAGCTTACGGTGTGGGAGATGGGACATGGTCAAACGGAACAGATCCAATGACATTTTTAAGCGGTTATCCGCACGACTCCTACTCAATGGACGGTAAGTACAGTAAATCTATGTAAATGTCTGAATATATGATTATGATGTCACACATAAATGTATATTATTTTCATCCTATTCTTTATATTATCGTAGAATTTAATATTGATGTTTTATCATTTTTATAATATAATTAATAAATAATTGAAGAATAATTATTTGGGAAACCTCGAGTAATATATTATTATTTCTGTTAATAATGAAAGTATTTCTTGACAATTCCTAAATAATTGTATTTCTTATTACCCATGTCTATTTATAAACATGTTCAAAGGCGACAGCAATTTGTTAAAAAATGAAAATGGCAATGGTTAGGTGGTTTTATATAATTAAGATAATAAAAACAAGCATGCTTAGCCATATTTTTCTTGCGATGCAGATTGGCATTCTGTTTCAATTGACAGGTTTCTTTTACACAAAATGAACACAATGCTGATATATAATATCTATCAGACCCGTATTTACCAACAACGTCATTATAAGGGTCTTCTCAGCTTCATCGTCAGTGGAAACCTTATCAAAAAGCTGATTCAGTCTTTCCACCTCTTTTTCATATGGAACCGTCTAAAATAAGATTACAGAAATTTTATATTTACATAATATTTTTTTTAATTCAGTTTAGTAATGTTCGATTTAGTTTTGGAATTCAACAAAATTTATTGTAACAGAAATAAAATATGACATATAACATGATAGCTGACATTATGTAAAATAAAATATAAATAAAACAGCAAAGCACTGGTTCATGATGAACGTTAACTTAAACTTATGCTGTAAACTTTAAAATTGAGCAAATCAATATGTCGGTTCATGATACATGGAATAAGATGTTCTTATTCCGTTTTTTTTTATTGTAGCTGGATGAAAATACATCTGCATGTACAATTATTTCACATATTTTACTTTTTTATTTTAATCTATTAACATTTTGAAAAGCAAAACAAATTAAATTATAAATATTGGTATTTTTAAATATATTTCATAATGTTAAGGACTCGCGAGCAGTCAAATGTAAACGACTAAATATTTTTAAATATGTATAAATGTATAAATATGTTTTGTGATTTTAGCATCATGTAATTGTGGATTTTGACAGTTCAGAGACATGAATTTTTTCGTTTTAATGTCTAGATTATAATTTGGTATTAGAAATAAATATTCGCATAAAGCCATAACAGCGAGGGTAATTCTTATTAAAATATAGCTAAAACATAAAATAAACAAACAAATTAAATCAATAAACACTATTTTAAATTCAATATTGAATAGGTGCTCCATTGCAAGCAATTACTGCTTCCAACCCTCTTGGCATAGAATGAGCCAACATTCGACAATAATCTGTATCCATATTTTCCAACCGTTCTCAATGACCTGTTTTCTTCCCTGTTTTGCCTGGGAAAATTTCTGACATGAATTTCCTTGACCAAACGTCCTCAAACGTTTTCAATTGGATTGAGACGGGACTTTTGGATGACCCAGGCAAAACATGAATGTTGTCCAAGAACCACTCCCGCACTAATCTGCAGTTGTAAATTGGGCAATTGTCCTGTTGGAAGGTAAAATTGCTGCACCAATGGTAATATAATGATTTCCAGCAAATGTCTATAATGTTCATCATTTATTGTAGCCTTCTTCCCATATGTCAGCAGATTCCAGGACTTGCCGCGCTTGTCCAAGCCCACATATTAACAGAAAAACGACGGCTACTATTAACTGACTTGTACCGCAAAGTGAACCATCATGGCTTGACTTGAAAATTTTTTCGTAGGAGAAAATGATTTAGATCAGAAATCTTCATCTTTGTCAACATGATTGTTGGCAAAGAGCAAACTTGCTTCTTTATTGCTGTCCACAAGGAAGCGAGAAACTGTGTACCATGACAAGCTGTTACAGCCGTATCAAAGGGGTTTGTTTTTAACCAATTTATCATTTGTTCATCTTGAAACAAATTGCTTCACCTTTCTGGTATTGCTTCCCATGATGATATGATAAATCCTCACCTTGCAACCATTTTCTTTTCAATATAAATATGCAACTTTTGCCAACTTGGATAAGGTTGCCAATAGCACTTAAAGATCACCCAGCATTAAAATCATTTCTGATGCGTCTTTTCCGCATCTGTAAGCTTCATCATGGTTTAAAAGTATGAAATGGAAATAAATTTAACAGGAATACACTGTTGACATATCAAATTAATAAATTCTCAGGCATCTATCTACACATTACTTCAAAAACAAAGCCACAATTACATGAAGTAAATAAAATCGTTTACTTTCAACTGCTCGCCAGTGTTCATTAAGGAGCAGATCATGAGAAACATATCAGATGCCTTAACCAGATCCAGAAATAGTGCCCTACATTTTTTGTAATGGTTTAGATTATGTTATTGTCTTCGTTAAATCGTACATGACTTCGTCACTCCTTGAAAAAATTCGTAATGGTGTGTAGATAGTACTTTATTGATCCTTTATTGAAATTTTGTATACGATTTTTTTTTAAAAATTTCAAATAATTTAATTATATAGTTATCTATAAATTGTCCTAAATAAAGTTGTTTTTTTGTCTATGGTCTAATTGATGCTGTGAGTAATTTATATGAATGTCCCGAGGCTGCACGGCATATTGCTGGAAAGTACCGTACAACCTTGGTAATCCGGACAGTTGCTAATTGGGACACTCCAGCTATCCGGACATGTACTACACTGGGATACATTTTTCCTCTGTAATTCGGACAGATACTCTGACCAAATCTAGAACACTACGTCATTCCAAAGGAACGCCCGCATTCATGCGTTGAATATAAACCAATAATATTGGACTTGACAAACCGAACACTATGTATCTAGCATGTAGTAGTAGTATCTAGTGAAATTTAGTGAGCTTACACTTTGGTGTGAATTTTTCCGTTTATCCGCCATGTTTTCATTTAAAAGACCACATAAAATAATAACCTGAACTTCATGTGTATTTTATTACAGCTACATAATATATAAAAAAATATATACCCCCTTCATTCAGACACTTCAGGTGTCCGAAATATTTAAAAACACTATCTGTCCGGATTATCGAAGTTGTACTGTATATGGAAACTATTGACACCGTAGATAGTTGTGCCAATCTTGATTCAATTTCACTTGATGCAGTGCAGCGTCATTGCCATTCAACGTGTTAATATTTATGATGATTAATTCAATCCTTATTAATCTTAATCCTTAAACAGGCATGTTCGGTCCGTCAACAACATTTTCAACTCCCACTGCGTTCGCGGGGCAGCCATCATCTTTCAATTACTTCCACAGCAATGGCGACTACAACACCTGGGGCAGCCAGCTAGGCGGTCAACGCAAATACGACGATTATTACAGGGATCACCAAAATATGTACACTCAAGCGATGCCAGATTCCGCCCTAAAAAGTGTCGAACAGGCTATGCAAAATTTAGGTATAATTAAAGAAACTTTAAAATACGACTGGAATCTAACAACAAAATATCAATTTGATTATAGATCTTAAAGCTTCAGTAGACTCAAAAGAAACCCTAGGTCAGCCCAAAAAAACAACATGGGCCAGTATAGCCAGCCAACCTGCAAAACCGCAGCTTACAATTCAAAATCAGAGTCTCAAAAAGAAAGGCCCAGGAATGCCCCCTGGTCCCATTGTGCCTGGTAAACATAACATGGACATTGGCACATGGGATACAAATAAGAGTACCCCTCCCCAAATTCCTATTGTTAATAATACACCCAAAAGTATAGTAGCTTCCGCCATTGCTGTTCGACCCGGATGGAGTGGACCTCCTACTACTAGGCAGGCCCCTCCTGCAACTAGGCCCCCTCAGCATCCGATGCAGTCTTATCAACCTCAGGGTATGATGCCCCCACATTTACCCCCCCAAGTTAGTATGCCAGCTGGAGGACACATGCAGGTAGGCACTGGTTAAACTAGATAATTTTGATTTAAAATATTTAATATCAGTATGAATACTCCAGGTAAGGTCTGTCATTAGCGAGACTCGTTCCATATAAACATGGGGGTTGCACGTTATACCTAGATACTAGTTATTATAATCTATTTCCCCCAAGGGGGCTGCCGATGGCGTGGAAAATCATAAATAGCAAATTTGTTTGAATTTTCAAGGTCACATGGCTTAAAATCCATCTCAGGATTTTCAACTGCGATTATAGTTCCTGAAAAAAACTAGGTTTCGCAAAAAAAATATTTTTTCAGAACATTTTAGTAAAGTACCTACATAACTGCATATTTTATACGGAAACCTGTTTTCTGCCCAAATGTAATTTTGTAATAAAATAAACTCACTTTGAGGCTCGAGCAACATTGTTATTGAAAAATAAAATATAAGATTTCAATTTGATTTTTTAAGTTGTCTGCTAAATACGAGTATATTAATATCCTCTATGAAATGCCTTTAACTTGTAGAGGGAGGTATCTAACAATTGATACCAATTTTTTTCTGAATAGTGACAGTAATTTTACTTAAAATATCAAAAGATATGTGAGAAGGAATGGAGTCGAAGAAAAGGTTCTGATCCTTATCAATTATTGATCAGTGTATTTGTCCAGTGTTGTAATTTATTTCTGTGACCAGCATATGAGTTTATAAGATGTTAGTTATAAGCAGATGCAAATGCAGAATATAGATGTGATGTTTGCACTTACTAAGATAAAGCATTAATGGATTTTAATATATCTTAGGGAATGATGCCTCCACCTATGCCAATGATGGTAACACCCCCTATTGCTCCAACACATCCTGTGCTAGATGAACTCAAAGGAAAAAATAATTATAACCCTACTGACTTTGATTTGACAGCTCCCAATGCTAGGTTCTTTGTAATAAAATCTTATTCGGAAGATGACATTCACCGAAGCATTAAATATGAAATCTGGTGCAGTACGGAGCATGGTAATAAAAGATTAGATCAGGCGTACAGGGAGCGTGAGGGGAATGGCGCTATTTTTTTGTTTTTCTCTGTGAATGGTTCAGGACATTTTTGTGGAATGGCGCAAATGGTGTCGCATGTCGACTACAACGCTAATAGTTCCGTGTGGTCTCAAGACAAGTGGAAAGGACAGTTTAAGGTATGACGTTCACTAGACACATTTGTCAATATTTTGCCGATAATCTATAAGTAAGTACTAGCCTAATATTTTTTTTTAGGTACGCTGGATATATGTAAAGGACGTTCCAAATGTTCAGCTTAGGCATATTCGATTAGAAAATAATGATAACAAACCAGTAACAAACTCTAGAGATACGCAGGAGGTACCACATCCTAAAGGACTGCAGGTCCTTCGCATTATGCATTCGTATCGTCACTCAACATCTATTTTTGATGATTTTGTGCATTACGAGAAACGGCAAGAAGAAGAAGATTGTCGTAAACAGCCTGTTGTGAAAGAACCTAGTGGCCATGAAGGTGGTGGACGGGAACACAGAGAGAGGGGAGATCATAGGGGTGGTAGAAATCATGACCGAGATGGGGATAGAGATAATCATCGATCTGGGGGACATAGAAATAACGATCATCATGGTGGACATCATAAAGTAAGTAATTAGTAGAACATCTACTTCATTTTTTATTCAGGTTGTTTTAATCAAAAAACAAATTGATGTTGGTAATGCAACAAGTTTTTTTTAAATTTAAAATTGTGTTGCCGAATAGATCACTGACACAAAACACTTGAACATTTGCATTATCATGATTAATTTATGGCAAAGTTTTATTAATAAATTCATTCATATACAAGGTGTGTAAGCAAGTAAAGTGACCGACTTTTTCCTTTTTTTTGTTCAAATAGAATTACAATTCAATATTATCTCCCACAAAATAACTTGTGAAGCCACACAGCTCTGGAGATGTTTCTTCCAATTCTTATAGTAGTAGTTGTTGTAGTGTGAATCAAAATCAATTCTTCTCCTATCATTTTGACTGTCAGTCGACCATTTGAATGCACAAGATCCTGATTTTTGTCGACATTTTGATTGGTTCTTGAAGACGAAGGCCTTCCGCTGCATGGTTCATCTTCAATAATCTACTCTTCCTTCTGAAAATGCCTTAAACCACCAGAAAACCTAGGCCCTTGACAAAACAAAGCCTGCTGAAGTTTTGCAAAAATTTTCTGCCCAATTCTGAAGCAAAACCTGATAGCACACCGTTCCTCAAAATTGATGTCACTTGTTTTTAGAACACATGCAGCCACTCGTTTTTAGAATGCAGTAAAATTATCCTCTACTCCTATATTAATAGTGATAGGTTCCATGTAATTATCAATAAGATTCTCCAGTTCCTACATTTTTTCTTATTTTTTTACTACGTGTTATAAACAACTTGGCCATTTATGTGCAGTCACTCATTTAATTTAAAGATTGTATTACTCTGGTCTACTTCACCTTTTATCTACATACATACCAATTCAATGGGGTTAAGCTTGCAGAAGACTATGTCATTCCAAATGAATGCAATAATGTGTTGTATATAACACAATAATATTGGACAAGCCAAACAACTGATGTCTAGCATGTGGTGAGAGGAAACTGCTTACTAGTAGAGGATGAAATTTAGTGAGCTTACACTGTGTAAATTTTTTCATTTATCCGCATGGTTCCATATAAAAGACCACATAAAATAATAACCTGTATGCCATGTGTATTTTATTACAGCTACATATATAAAAGAAAATATAACCCCTTCCTTCTGACGCTTCTGGAGTCCGAAATATTTAAAAGCTTTAACTGTCCAGATTATCGAAGTTGTACTGTGGAACATATTATTTGGGTACTTTAGACAGATAAAAATAATAAGCATAACAAAGAGCTGGTCCTTTAAATTGCAATACGACATGTGCGCACACAACATATGGCACCAATGGTCTATGTTGCGGACTTTTGAATCGGAGTCTTTCCTATCTCTGTCTTAAATTAATATGTCGTGTCCTTCATCCCTCTTTCGCATCTGTTTACTTTATTTGTGTCCTTTATTAACATTGACAATCGCCGGAAATTCTTTTTTTTACCATAGTTTTTTGGAAAGCAACTTTTTTTCATGATAAACATTCAGTTATATCGGCTTTCTGCCAGGCAGTTGTATCATCAGTACCTGAGTGCCTTTCTTTGCAAACTTGTTGCCAAATAGCATATTGCATAGCCTCTAAATTTTTGATCTTAAAAGTCAAATACATTCTAAATCTTTTAGGCTTAATACTTGTTTCAAAATTGACGGATGAAACCGATAAAAAAATGCTGTGTATTTGAAGAAAATCGAGTTTTAAGGAAACTTATTATTGAGTCTAAATAAGGTATAATACACAAAATAAAATATTCCTCTGAAGAGTTGCTTGGAATGTTTACTCAAAGCTCTTGACTAGTGATTTAAAATAGCACTCTATTTATTTTCGGGTGATATAATATATCAAAATATATATCAGATAAATTTTGTTAAAAAAAACTACTCAAATTAGTTTTTTTGAAGGAGAAACGTTATAGTATTGCTCACCAATGATGTAGGTTGAGGAAAGTCTGGGATATAGCGCACATTTAAAATATATTAGTTTTGCGACAAGAATTGCTTCAGTTTTAAAATTTGTGATATTTAGAAAGAATATTGAATTGATAACTTCTAAACAATGCTTTTTCTATGGGGTTTGAATGTTTTTCATATAATGAATATGTTTATTCAATTATGCTACTTAAATTTGATTGCTTACACGGCATTATGCCCTGATGCCTTTATAAAGTACACAAGCAACTGAAATAATATGCAGTACTTTTTTTATATTTTTTTTATACTATCACTTTATCACAACCTAAATACATTTTTTTAACTGTAGGCTGAGCAAAACAGTCACTTTCAAAATGGACACAACCTATGTAAACTAAAAAGTTAGATATATTAGTTTTTTATAAAATAATTACAATGTATCAGATAATACCTAGTTAGTTAATTACCTACCATTTCTTATGTTTATTTCATCGTCCCATCTCCACGCGATCATCCACCTTTTACATAACTCTTCTTTTGGAAAAAAAAGTATCTAATGTTACTCTCTTGAGTTGATTTAGTGTAGTTTGCACTTTGCACAGCACATCCAAGCTTTTTTAAAAAAGCAATAAAACAAATCAATGTAAATCAAAGTCTGGATTTTCTTAGGCAAACTACGTCACGCACGAACTCAACGAGTTTTAACTGCCTGAATATTATACAGTTTCTCCTGGTGCCGTGGCTCTTGTCAAATAAAGTCGTTATGGCAAGTATTGCCATTGTTCTTGTTTTCTCTTAGAGAGTTTAAACACAAAACAATTCGTATTTATTTTAACTGTAAACTTCTGTAAAAAAATATACTTAAATGTTTTTAATTATTATAAAACTACACAAAACAAGAGCAATGACAATACTTCTCATCATGAGTTTATTTAACGACAGCCTACCTAACTGTTTTACCGAATAGGAACCCCTTAGTAAATTTAATTGAAAGGGGAGGTGTATAATTTTATTTCTTTCAAGAAAGCTGTCAAAATTTTGGTCGCTGTCGCTGTAAAAAGTCATCTTTAAATATAAAAGTTGAAGCCATCTTTGCTTATCAAATTTTTTATGTAAAGAAATGCTTTAAAATCCATTCCCACTTGCCCTTTAGTAGCAGCACTCTTGTTTTGATCTGGTAATCCTAGCCTAAAATTATTAAAAATAAAAAAATAAAACCGCCTTAAAACCTTGATAAGAATCCTGGATTTTTTTTACCTATGACCAGGATTAATTAGGTACAGTTGCCACCTCCCAAAAGTGCACGACTTTCTGTTGCCACAGTAATTTTTCGTTAATGTATATCTGGTTTTGTTCTAAAATTGTGCAGTGACGTGCAATAAGAATATTAATAATTTGTTTATTGGGAAAAAGTTTGATAAACACAAATATTACAAAAAATTTATATTTTATAGCAGAACCGTTAGCTGCTAAGACACTTTCCAATGGCCTTGGCATTGACATAATTAATGATCTCATATCGTAACTATCCACAAGTTCGTCCCAAGCATCTTCAACTACTTCCCAAAGCTGATTAGCGTTTTGATTAGGTCTGAAACGTTGTTTATAAATATGTTTAGTTACGTAACCCTAAACGTTTTCGATAGGATTCAAGTCTGGACTTTTTGCGGGCCATTAATATCATTATGACCCATCCAATATGTTACTATTCGTTCGGTATGAACAGGGCAATTATCCTATTAAAAAAAATGTAAAACTAAAAAAAGTATCATTAAAAAATTGTTCATCTGCTGAAAGATAAAATTCCCAGGAAAAATTTGCGTTACTGATGGTAACAACACATTTTCTAAAATATAATTTAAATATACAGCTTTTGCTAACATTCAAATCAGCGGCTACTTCAGCCAGGGAACAAATTTTCTTCCATTTTGGCTATAGCCCTCGCCCTTTGCACATCATTTAAATGTATTGGCATTTTCTATTAATATTCTGACGAGTTATTTATTAATATGACATAATGTTCCGAATTAAATTATTTTGAAGTATAAATTGACTAAATATGAGATGACTATGATTCAGTCACAATCAAAGAAAAATATGCCGTGCACTTTTGGGAGGCGGCGTCTGTACATGTGTTTTCTGTTTCCACAAATTAAACTTATTATATATGACTAATATTAATTAATTTTTCTTGCAGGATCGAGGTGACAACAATAGGGGACGTGGGGGTCGTGGAGGTCGTAATTAAAACATCTATTGATCATGTAAAAATAAAGAACACATTGTTATGGCCGCTGTTTACTGTAGTGTTATCTATTACTAGCTTGTTATTGATATACTTCACATAGACGTATCAGATTATTAATTGATCCCGTACTCATGAGTTGCATGTTTTTAGAAAGCGAAAGACACCCAATTAATTTTTTACTACATGATTCTATTTACTGTCATTGTTTGCTATAATCATTTGCTTTTTATGATAATCGGTCAATCAGTTTGTGGAGAGACCTCTTCATTGTGGCTAAAATTTCCAGTTAATTTGTATGTGTGGGTTCTCTTAAACTATTTCATTATTGATTTAAACTAAAGGTATATGGATTATATAGTAAAATAGTTGTAACATAACAAACTTAGTAGCTCACTCTTCGGATCGGGCTTTATGCAATCAAAAATTTAAAAATAACAGTGCAGTGTTTTCGTTTGCTGGAGTGATGGACTTCCTAATAAATTAAATTGTAATATAATAGATGGACAAAGCGACATAGTTAAATTTAAATAAAGTGTTGATTTTCTGGACTAATTTAATCTACAGTGGCTGAGGATTGTGGTGAATGTCGGACTGTGGAATGAACAAGAAACATCTCCTAGCAACACTACTGAACTGAAGATGTGAAAGTGATCACGACACAATCTTAGAACTATATAACAAATTGGCTATATTTAGTTGATGAACACTGACAAGTTTGTTTGTATTTGTTACAGTTTTACTAATGTTTTTCAATTTTCTAATCTTATAGAGGAGATGAACGAACTGTGTGCACATTATTAGAATATATGTTGAGATTAAATAGTTTATCATAAGACTTACTAAATCATACATGCTATGTTCTAATTATTACAATGTTGTATAATTAGGCAAATGTTTATCATCCAAATAAACTGTAAAACGTAATTTTTCAAGGCCTAAAAGTTTATAGGAACTACAAAACTAATTTGTAATAAAAAGTACCATTTCCTATATCTTAAGTTTCATATACAAATTTTTATTTGTATTTTTATGAATGTAAAGGAAAACAATGTACCTTCCCTGTACAATTTTTATTATACTATGATTGTAATTATATATTAATTACAGTTAATTCACTTATTATTTAGTACTAGATAACTTTTGACCTTAATTGTTTTTGAATTACTTATTTACCATTAGACCAGGGTCGATAATTTTTTAAACCAAAAAACAATAATAGTAGGATGAAACCCATTAGAAAAGGAAGGAAATATAACAAAAATGAAAGGAAAAATGATTTACGGGCGATCTGAGGTCGGGAAGTGGAGGGGGTGAGTTTTTAAGGGTAAACGGTTTATCTTGATTTCCGGCAAAACTACAAGTCCAATGGAATAAAGTTAAATGGCGAAGTTGTAGGTAATAAAAGGATCTACAACTTTTGTATTTACACTTTTTCCACATCATTTTTACAAAGAAATTTTGTGGAAACTTACATTTTTATGTCCCAAACACACTGTAATTTTTTTGGTTTAAAATATTTATTTTACACCTTATTTTGACTTAATATCGAAAAAGCACCCTAATTTTCAATCGATAATTCTCGCATCAAAATATCTGCTTTTTTAAAAAAGTCGGGGGTCTTTTTGTTCGTTGAAATCTCTACTTTCTGATGGTGTAAAAAAATATACATTACTATGATAAATGTTCTCAGAAAATGCAAAGAAACGAAAAAACTCGAATCCGAATTTTTTTTTTTATCGTACAATTTTGAGCTATTTGTTAAAATTTACACTTTAATTACTCGAAAAACTTAAGATTCCATGTTACATTGATAATCAAAAAAATACAAATCCAACATAAAATAAAACATAAAGATTGCAAAAAACATGTGAAAATAGTTGTTCTAAATATTGAAGTTAGAATTTAAAGGGGATTCCAATCTTTTAGATTGCTGCAATTTTTTTCAGTAAAAAAGTTGATTTATTAAATTCTAATTATACATTTATGTCATAGAAAATCTCATAATATATAAATATACATGTAAATCATACTATTGAATTTAGATACTTTATACTGATTACGTTATTCATTATAATATTTTTAAATACATTAATCTTGTTATTTATAAATACCTTATCTTGAATTCTAATCACTTATCCATTAGTTTTTGTCTCTTTGATGGAATTTTGTCATCGTGGGATACGACAAACCTTCCCGATTCTAGTAGATCTTCGAAATCTTCAAGACCATCACCGTCTTCATCTCTAATATTATTTCCAGTCTGCATTGGTTCTTCATCCACAATTTCATCTAAATCATTAACTTCCTCGTAGGTTTTTTCTTCCACATTGGAGCATTTTTCAGAACCATGACAATTTGAGCTGTAGCAAACAGTTTTGAGCAATATTTCCAGAATTAATTCCTTTTATGTAAATTTGGATATAATGCCACGATGATGTTGCTTCCGCCCCAATAAAGAAGATTCTACAACTTTCTCAAAATATTGTAGATGTCTTTGTAAATAAAAAAATTGCAAATCGAAATATACTACTATAATTAACAACCAAATAAGTTAATAAAGTTAATATTTAATATGTAACATGGAATCTTACGTTTTTAAAGTGTAAATTTTAATAAATAGCTCAAAATTGTACATAATGATTAAAAACAAAATTCGGAGTCGAGTTCTTTTCGTTTCTTTGCATTTTCTAAGAACATTTACCATAGTAATGTATATTTCTTTTTTATACCATCAGAAAGTAGAGATTTCAACGAACAAAAAGCCCACCGACATTTTTAAAAAAGCAGATATTTTGATTTTTTGACAATTTTTGATTGAATATTAGTGCTTTTTCGATATTAAGTCAAAATAAGGTGAAAAAATTAATATTTTAAATCAAAAAAATTACAATGTGTTTGGGACATCCAAACACACTGTAATTTTAGTAATAGGACTTGTAGTTTTGCCGGAAATCGAGATAAACCGTTTTTTAACCTTAAAAACGCACCCCCTTCCACTTCCCGATCGCAGATCGCCCGTAAATTATTTTTCCTTACTTCATTTTTGTTATATTCTCTTACTTTTCGAATGGGTTTCATCCTACTATTGTTTTTTTCACTTTTTACAATTTTCAAATGCTTCAGCCCTGGTCTACATATATAATTTATAGAAACAATATCAAATATTTCCATTCTAATAGTTCAACAGTTAAAGTGGGCGCCCATTAATTAAAATTAAGAATTTGTAATTTTTTCGCATTTTGTAACTGACTGGGTATTTATTTTGGAGCAACTTTGATGAGCACCAGTGCAAAAGGTCTGACCGGCAAAAAAACCTCAGAAATGTGTACCTCTATATGGCAGATTTATTGTCCTAAATTTGCAACCCTCTCCGAGTGGACCACGAACTGCCCCCAGGCATTCAAAAGGGTGAAATTGCACGACTTTTGCAAATTGCAAAAGTTGTGATTTATGAAAGTAGATAGTTTGAGTTTTTCTACCGAAAACTCTCCGGAAGCATATATCTAGGATTTATAGTTTTTGAATGGCAGGCCCGAATAGAGAGGCACTTTTTCGCTCAAGGTTACGCAGACCCGGTTTTGGTTACATTCCAAGCGTCTTAGGCTGAACCATTGGTCTGATTTCAATTATTTAAGAAGCATCATGTTCCTAAGTAATTGGGCTCTTCAGCGGTGTTTTGTTCGAAGTCCTAGCGTCAAAATATGTAATTATGACTGCCACAATATCGCAAAAATTGTACTAAAATTTACCCCTTTGCCGCAAGTGCGATAACTTCTGTCCAAAGCAAATCTGTACACATTTCTGAAGTTTTTTTGCCGGCCAGACCTTATGCAGGAAAAAAGTACATAATGACTGGACTATTATATTTTGAAAACATTTTTGATATATTTAAAAACTACTTGCTTTTCATAGTGGGCTATCTTAATTGTTATGGCGTTATTTTTTTACATAACATCTAGTGGCATAACTGGAGTTGAAAAGAGTATTATTAGATTCAGTATCTGAAAGACGGTCCTATTTGGCAAATAGCTGTTAAATTGAACTGTAGACCAAGATAAAATTTTCATGAAAAAAATATTTGGTGAAAGTTATGATGTAATGGCTTATGCATTAAAATTTTCTTGTGTATTTATTAAATTATTATTCCTTTTATGTTTTCCCTCAATAGATGTTTAGTTGTCCTATTTCACTAATCTTTAAAAGCTTGATGTATAATTAGTCACAAAGGTCAGGAAAATATTAGTCATTAGGTGGGCAGTTACTTGTGTTGAAGACATTTGCTCATATCACTACTATTTTTTATTGTTTTTATTACCTTTATCAATTATATATTTATTTAGTTATTAGTTAAAACATTCTACAAGCTGTAAAGTATAATTAAAATTAAAGGTTGTCCTTGTTCGTAAAAAGGTAAATTATTTTTTTCAACAATCTATACAGGATATTTCAAACTCGACGGCCTATACGGCCAGATACGTCTAGTATCTGGAGAATAAAACATTTTTTATTTTTGAAAATTTGGTACACCTATATTTTGGTATTTGGTAGGTAGTGACACCTATCTACGGTACCAAGCATGTCATATACCTCTTTTACTATTCTTGAGTTATGTTGTCATTTTTTTTTACCAAAATTAGGTTAATAGAAAATTAAATATCACAATTGTGTATTAATACGAAAAGCTCCAATTATAACGTTGGTTTTATGTAGGAATGTTGGTTTTATGTAGGAATACCACATATCTTTCACAGGGTGTCTTAAAAATATACTAGTGACAACTTTGAAAAATAACCATCAATCACTTTTGTTCCATATATTATTAATGCAATCGACAGAATATAAAAATCCCATCTATCTCAACAATTTGGAAAAGTACTTAGTGTCAAATTGTCCAAAAAGTCACTTGTTTTTAATATATATGTAAATATTTTTGAGAATTTTAAGTTTTCGTCATAGATACAAAATGCTCACTGGTTATTCTTTAGTAAATAAAATACGTTAAAACTAAATTTATGTTGATGCCCCCTTACCCTTACAAAATTTGGATTTTCTGTGGCCCAAAAATGTATGTTGTCTATGGAAGAATGGATTCGTCTGCTCAAATTTTTTTTAAAAGTCGGGACCGTGTGCTGGTTATTATCATATTGCACAAATTCCATCAGGTAGCAAACCCAAGACGTTTATTACGTTTATATAATTTTCAGTTACAGGACTTTTCTGATTTCTTGGAGCATCAAGATTCTTAAAATTAACTCTCAGGTCATCTAAATTTCTTTCCATTCATTGGACTAAATTTGGATTAAGTTGATTAAATTGATCACAGGTTCTTGCTATTATTTTATGGCACTGACCGTGGATATAAAGTATAAAGCAAATTTAAAATGCCCGTGTGAATTACAAATATTGTCTTTTTTCATAAATTTTGTACTAAAGTGACGTTACAGTTATGCTATAAACATTAATTGTCACTATTTCTATTATTAAACTATGTTGTCAAGAGCTCATGGCACACTGTTCCTATTGTTTTTAAAGATTGACAGATAACGACAATTTCCAATGAAAACGCTTATACTTAAGAACGCTGCAAATAGGTATAGGAACACCTTATATGGATAGATGGGAATTTTTATATTCTGTCGATTGAGTTAATAATATATACGTTCAAAAAAAAGTGATGGTTATTTTTCAAAGTTGTCAATGGTAACATATTTTTTAGACATATGCGAAAGCTATGGTGGATTTGATAAAATGTTTTATCCAGATATGTCTAATAGGCCATCGGGTTTGAAATTCCCTGTATTTATTTAATTATTTGTTAAAACATTCTATGAAGTGTAAAGTATAATTACGATCAAAAGCTGTCATTGTTGGTAGAAAGTTAAATTCTCTTTTATATATATTATGAAATATTGTAAAAGACAACACAGAACTCTTACAGAATGTAAGAACATGTCCAAAAATCTATTTAAGAATTGTTGAGACCAGATATGATTTTCCATATTTTCTTGGAAGTGACTTGAGATACTGTGTTAGTAACATCTTTTTCTGATATTTTTATAAAATCTCAAGGCACATCTAAGGCTAACATGTATGTTGTAGTTACATTGTAATTGCTGTCCGTTACATATTTTTGATTTGTCAAATGACTCAATTTGTAATAGTCTCTGTCTATAACAGTTACTAACTAATAGTTGTAAGTCTAACACCTCTACACGTCTATGTTTGATAATTAATTTAACATAAATTTTTATAATTGTTATAATAAACTTGAATTAGGTCAGGGTGAAAATTTCCAATTTTCAAATGTTGATAACGATAAAAATCCTGAATTTAAAATACCAGTTATCAAAAAACTTTACACTATTATAAATCAGTGTCATGGCTTGTCTAAATTTTTATACAAAAATATAATACAGCATTTTTTATATGCCGTTGATTTCTATCTTTATATTTAGATTAGGGGTTGTGACTGACTAAACACCCTCTTTATGAACACTATCCGATATTGTGGTAGCATATCTCTGCAACAACACTCATTTTCAATTTCATTAATTTCATTTGTTTTTGCCAATGCGGATTATCCATTTTAAGACTTCTTATAATTTTTAGACATTCTTATAATTTTTGAACTACCAAATCATACGAGCAAGGAAAATTCAACCACTGAAAGAAAATGGGTCAAAAAAACCCTAGCGTCTAGTGGTACCACTTGAATGATTATTTCACACCTGTTATGTCATGAAAGTGCATTCCATTTTCGCACTAAGCAACACAGATCATTCAGGATTTGTGGGTTAATTAATTAGCAACTTTGAGGCTTGTTTTTTAGGGAATCTACATATATAGAAAATACATGCTCTATAGGGTTAATATCCGGTAACAAAGCAGCCCAGTCCATTTTGTTTGTTTGTTAACACATTGCCCCTGCCACATTGGACATATTCCTGACACTAATATTTACTGTTAGCTAATGTTTTTCCAAAAAAAAATTGCTAAGA
This sequence comes from Tetropium fuscum, assembly GCA_964058915.1. Taxonomy (NCBI): domain Eukaryota; kingdom Metazoa; phylum Arthropoda; class Insecta; order Coleoptera; family Cerambycidae; genus Tetropium; species Tetropium fuscum. The sequence continues at coordinate 150,899 of CAXKVY010000239.1, forward strand.
GAAATAAATAAACACTTATTTTAGTTATATCAGTTGCTGTTTTGATTAAACAACAGCGTTGCCCTTACGATTTTCATGAAAAACAGGCGTGGTAGCCAATGTGTTAATATTCCATATACTCACGCCCTATATGTGTTCTATGGGGGTCTGGCGTTATCTACTCAAATTGTATTAGCACCCATGTTTAGATGTTAGCTTGAAACGCACACATTACTAGGTACCAATACCATGTTGATTAATCGCTTACCTTCAACAGTTTATTCCCTGTATATGACCAACTTGGTGCGGTTATCTAAGCAAATGCCATATTATAACCACCACCACCAACTGGTTTTTGGTGTTTCATTGTGCTTACCTTAACAAATTTCTCCATCTCTACATGTACAATTATCATTACCATGATCACGCATCTAGACTTATCAGTAAAGAGACATTTGCACCATTCAACATTTATGCTGTAAAGTCAAACAAAGATGCTTTCTGCTTTCAACTTAATTGATTATTCATCTTCCCCTGACTAGTTTTTCAAATATTTATTCTTACAGCTTCTTGCTCTGCAAATGTTGATCATTAGCAGCACTTGTGATTTTAGTATGGCATCCCCCACGTGTGAGCTTTACAGGACTTGTTTGCTGGGGTCTTTTTCTTTTCCGGTTTACAATACTGTAATAGAACACTTTAAAATTTCTCGCTGCTTCCGGCTATAATATATCAGCTTGTATAACTTGGATTATTCCAAGCAGTAGGTAAGTCCTGGCATTTTAAAGACTAATCAACTGTCACAAATTCACAGATATTAATTATTCATCACATATATTAATTATTGTTGTTTTACTTGTTACTAGTTACTAGAACTTGCAATTTGACCCAAAAATTATGTTACTTATTTAAGAAAATCTCCAAGAAATAAGAGATATCGAGAACATTCAATAATAGTGTTGTTGCAGATATACGCTAGTATAATATTAGCTAGTGTTCTTATATAGAGTGTTCAGTCAAAGCCCAATTTCATATACAGTAGAGTCTCACGAATTCGGTAGTAATCGGTAGATGTTTTCTTGGGCAAAATAGTTAATATTTGAGGAATTAAAAAAGGTCCTTTATTAAAATTTTAAAAAAATTATCAATTTTACGTAATCATAAAACGACAAATACAACTTAACCTAATCTTTTTTAGTAGGAACTTTGTAAAATACTTAAAATAATGAAGAAACAAAAACATAATTTTAAAATAAAATAAGTAAACTTAAGAATCAGGTTTTAAACAAAAACAATTAAAAATTTCTAAACATTAAGTTAAGTTTGTCCTGATGATTTTAATTTGGTGATCATCCATTTTTGACAAAATCTATCTACTTCAAAGTTAAAACAGTTTTTAGTTCCTAATTACTGTTTCGTATGTAGAATACCAGAAATTGTGCTTGTGTCAAGTTTATTCCTTTTATTGGTTTTTAATAGATTGTGATTGCTGAGAAAATTCTTTCGACATTAGCCGATGAATGTATCAAGTACAAAACATTTTCTATATTTACTCAATACGAAACCTCACTTGAAGAACCACATGAGAAAACAAAAAAACATGAGGCCGATCGACATCGATTCAACGCTGCTTGAATTATGTCAGCTCCGAAATTGTTTTTATAAATTTATTCGTACAAAGTTGTTCTGTTTAAAATCAGTAAGTAAAGGTAGCGAAAATAGAAAATAAGATCTTTTCGGTAGTTCACTAGATTAACTGCCAAATTGGAGGAACTACCCAAAAATCGGTAGCACACTGTGCTCAACCATGTCTGCTGAAGATGGCTTCAGCTTACTTTCCTAACCTTGATTCCAACTAATGCTCTCTAGACTGTCGATGTGTGTCTCAAAATTATCGGCGAGTAGATTCGGTGCTTATATTTATATTACACAACAGATGCTGTGATTGTACAAGTGTGGTCATATTTATGTCATGTGATAGGTTATAAAATTGCCAAACACTGGTCAACTATAAAATTTCTTTTTTAATACATTGCATTGATGCCACCAAAAATAACATTTTTGTTTGAGATTTTTAGATTCTTTGGTTTTTTAATCAGTTTTTTTTCCACTGATACAAAAACAATTTTCATTGATTTTTAAGGTGATTTAGTTCTGGGTGCCATGGCTCAGTATGCGGTCATCTCTGTCAACCATATATGAGTGCCATGACCCCCTCAAAAATATTATTCTCATCCACTTATTATATTATTTATGCAATATATAACCGTCATTAAATAGAAGAATTCTGCTTTTGCTTTGTATTTAGAGCCGGTATAACAGATTGCGTAGATGATGTACCGTTTAAATTACAAACTGATGTAAAATTCAAAGTCAAAATTGTAAATGGCCAAGAGTATTTTTATCTATATAGTGTACATTTTTTGATTGGGTTTTCTTTAATGGGCACCTAAATATGGTTAATTTAAAGAGGAAAACAATTTCTAAAGCTTGATAAAGAATAATAGGTATAGATGTGGAAGCTAATTTGTAGGTATATCATTTAACAAAAGAAATATGTAACTGGCAGTAACAAAAAGTACTGAAAAAATCGGTATTCGTTAATTACTGTGCGGAAATAAGGCCAACATTGGATTATTAGAAAATGTGACGTTTATTGAGTATCTATTTACAATGTTTCTTATAAATTGTAATTATCAGAAATTAATAATAATTTTTATACATGTAAATTAACATTTCAGTGCATGGACAAAATTATGTTTGTCGTCCTGGGTCCACACATTGTAGTATAAGTACACATACATATATTTTGGTAACATATTTCAATATTTATTGGGTAGACTACAGTGACAGAAATAGTTGCATTTTTATAGAATAGAAATCTATTGACATTAAACAGGGTATCTGGGTGACTTTTGGAGATAATTGGGGAGCTAATAGATTTCGTAAAAATATTGCATATTTTTCCTAAGAGACTGAGATAAGGCCCCTTAAACAAGTGACCTCATTTGATTTCTCTTTAATTACTATTACTTCCCATAATTTTTATGTTGTTTGTACTATGGATAAAAATCAAAAGGCTCTAAAAATAATGTGATTTCCACAATAAAAATGCATATTTTCATTGCAAAACCACAGCACAGCCTTATAAGAAAATGTTAGGACAAAAAACTTCATCACTATAATAATAGCTACTGCCTGAATCTAATTTGAATATCAGGTCTTATGTAGCTTTTTAACTATTTATAGTTAATCAAAATAAATGCATCTATCTGCCTCTCAGTCTACAAAATCCCAACCTTAACCGAAAACTGGTTGTCTGTAAGCGTTCTATAAGAAAATGATTTAGATAAAGCTTTAGATATTATTACAAAGAATCTCTCAGCACCCAAAATATTTCCCAGTCATCTGAACACCCTGTATGGTTAAATAATAATGAACAAGAAAGTAAAAAAAATTAAAAAGCCATTTCGAAAAATATATGCATTACCAATACAATAAATTCTTTAAACATATAATAGAGGCTTTTTTTGTGACTAAAAGTACAGAGGCTTTATACAAAATAGTGGCGACAATAGAGGACCTATTTTTAAATGGTTTAATTGGTTGGGCAAGTGTCACTAAACTTATTAATGGCACAATGGATATTCAGGCAAATTTTCTTTGTTTACGTTTTGTGTTTCTATCAGTTTTTTAATGGCTTTGCTATTACCATTTGTGTCGATTGTGATCTTATTAGTTTGTGGGCAGTGTAAAGTTAATATGTGTGAAAGTTTTAAATTTATTTGTCAGACTAATATAATGGACCTATTTGAGAGTGTTAAACATTCCATATCGATCGATTGATTCATTTCAACTACCTATAAAGGCATGTGAAAGGTTTATTTCCACAAGCATAACATGTTTTTGCTCTTATAATTATTATTTTTTTGCCGTAAAAACTAAGGGAAAATGTTGCACCAGAATTATAAATGTATTTATTTAAATTTAAGTTATATTTACATGAATAAAAATAACCCTAATTTGTTATTTTAATTTTTTTTATTTTGAACGGTTAAATAAAAGATGATCGAAACAACTTAATAGACGGAACAATAGTTCATCAAAACATTTTGATTAGATTTATCTTTAGGACTATTTAATTCCTGTGAATTAAAAATTCAAATTTGTGTTTGTATTTTCGCCACTGTTTAATATTTATAGTCACTGTAGCTAAAAGTAAATATTTATTTCTGAGACTGATTGTTGAACAGATTTAACAATTCTGCCTATTAATTCCAAAAAACTATGTTTTTAAATTAATTATTAACTAGTAAAACTTCGAAACTTTATCTGGACAGATAAAGTTTTTACGTATTTCGGACACCTGAAGTGTTTTTATGTCAGCAAATATCAATTACGGAAAATTATGTTATATTTTCCATGATATAAAATATGTTTTATCTGTTAAAATTATCTTTTGTTTAAAGGCAATATTTATTGTATTGTAAATATATCCTCTCTTTGCGTTTTATTGTAAAGAATATTATATATGTATATGTATATATATCTTCTAATTGTACAAAAGTGTATATTAAAAAAATAATATTTTATATTGTTTTTGATAGGTGACAATACTTTTTTATTGTATGAAAAGTAAGAGTTCTTTTAACATGTTCTTTAGCATTGCGTTTCAAATTGAGAAGATTAAGAAAATTTGCAAAAATTAGAAGTATTTGATCTATATATTTGCTACTGACATAATTTGAACATAGCATGTGAATGTGATGTATGTATGTCTATTTGACACTGTGCCTAATATGCTAGACTAATGCACCAACAGGAGTGCATTGTTGATTATACTGATTCAGATGTGTGATCCGAACAGTGGGCATCCTCTGTTGATAGCTACATCAATAAACAATTAATTTTAAACATTATTTTAGGAACTTTGGTTCATATGTAGTTTAATTATTCCCATTTGTCAAATGTGTTATCATCTTGGTATAATATAATTAATGTTTCTACCACCATTCCATAGGATGGTAGGGTAGATGCAAGCATGGTATCCCTTGCTCATAATAAGGAATGGCACAGTAAATGGTTGTCTGAGAAGGTTTTCAAATATTCGAACAATATCAGCTTTGGGCATTTATCCAACAAAATTATTAAACACCATTTAAAGACTCTAATAGAGTGCAGTGACATTATATTTGTTTGTCGAAATCCACTGGTGAGTGCACAGGTAAAATATAAATAAATTTTCATTCAAAATTTTCAAAAAATGTCATTAGGCAACATGTTGCTCCACTAGAAAATCGCATTTTGGAATTTTCCATTTTTTTTAATTAATGCTAGTAAAACACCCAAAAATATCGAATATAACAGTAAAAATAACTAGTCCTGACAAATAATTTTTCCCGTGCTGAGATATTAACCCTTTCGGGGCGAAGCCTAATTATAATCTCTTGTCTCCTAGGCTGGACAGTTTTTGCTAAGATTCACGGACGGATGACGGATATATACGCCATGACTTTTAACTATTTATTTCATGGGATCATAAAAAAACACCTTATGTCTGTTATGTGTCTTTATTTGTTACAAAATATAAAAATAAGGAATAAAATAATGAATAAAATAAACAAATTTTAACAAATACACAAAGTTATAATAAATTCAACAAAAATAACAAATAAACAGTTTTAGCAGATTTTAAAAGTTTGAATTTAATTAGAAATTTATTACTGTGTGGTTGAAGTAAGTTACAACGAACGAGCCCATGTCACATTCTTTGCACATATATCTAGAATCACTTCTTTTTTTGAGGCCATCTTTTCTTTGAGAACAAACAAGAATTGAGAACATAAGTAAAGTTGAGTACAATTAGTGTTTTATGAATATAAAAGTAAGGCTATAAAAATATATCCGATGCAGAATCCAAGGTGTTGGTCTATTAATTGCTCCAATAATAGGTTACGGGCCCAGTATTCGTTATTTAATTTTAAAATTGCTACTTGAAACTGCTCATGCTCTTTCTTTAGCAGCTCAGCATCAGCCAAGCTGTTGGGTATGGTGAAGCAAAAGAAGGCAAAAACATATTTTTCGTATTTCCGGGACTGAAGTAAACTTTAATCCCTTATGACAGGGACTGAAGTGTCACTTTTCATCCTTCTGGGATTAAATATTGACGGAAATCCCGGAAGTATACAATTTCAAACAAGATAATGTAATAGGTGTTTTATTGATCTAATATTTAAGTTATAAATGAATGTTACAGTTCGTCGTATTGACACAAACATATGGAGACAGACTATGAGCAACCCACCTATTTTAGGAGTACTGCCGAATTGTCCCGTCTGATACAAAAATGAAGGGGGAAAACAGAAAACATTTTTTCTGCCCAAATAGTGTAATCAAGCAGGCTTCTTTATTTGAAAAAGTTTACTAGGAACCTTAATTTAAAGAGGCAATAAAGCGCTTGCAAGGTTACTACCAGAATCTTTGAAAGTAGTTAATAAGTATCTCATGATTAATCAACAAACTGCTCTTTGTTTCTATATATGGATTTCATGTGTTTTAACGACAGTTCATATTTTTCTGGTTTTTTATTACCTATATGAATAAACTTTCGTTTAAATTCATTTAATTCGTTTTTATGTGTCTAAGAACATTCCGTTAGTTGTCTCACAATAGTGTTACAACTTGGCATCGCTCTGCTTTTGTGGAGTAAAACTTAAGCCCCTCTACTATTTATGCCACATGGTTATTAATTTTGACCAAAATTAAAGTATTCTGTACTGATAAAAATTTATAATTTATTTTATGTATAATATACAATACTGCTTTTTGGAGAATTATATTTACACCGCCCAAATTTAATTATATCACATAGTTTACCGAAATACCTAAAAAAAAGTGCAAAGTACAAACAGTAACACTACATTTCACAATTCGTATTTCCTGCACCCTAGAACGGCAGTATTCGATAAAGATCGTTCGGTTGCTCATAGTCCATCTTCAGACGCTTGTCATATTGACCAATTTTTCCTGGGTGAATGCAGCAGAGAACCTACTTGGGGTGCCTTTTTATTAATATCAGATACACTTTCTTCACTCATAATCGAGCTTATGACAATGTCTCCAAAATCTTGTCATAGCGTAACATTACTATGGTAACTTTTCAATCAGTATGATTCCCATTATTTGCCTCGCTTTATGCTTAATAATTATCGGTGTTTCTATGTGCTTTTTAATATTATGTATACATTTAAATTTTGGAAGTATGAAAAATATCGTATATATCTTGCGACTAAAGTAGTTTAACCCCTCAGCTAAATTGTGGTATGGTATTATTATCATCATAAACTTTACGTTCGGGATTAAAAGTACTACTTCAGTCCCGCGGTATGCAATATACTATAATAAGCTACAAAATGAGGCTGTTAGATAGCAAATCTTTATGAGGTTTACCACATAATTTAATTTTCACATCGACGATGTTTTGACTTTGGACATTTAAATTACTATAAAAAACTAGCTAGTAATTGGTGCTCAAGAGACATAAGTTAATCAATATTATCAAGTATAATAGTCCGGTGAATTTAGACATTTGAAATAAGAAAAACTCCCGGAAAGCTGAGGAAATTTCGTGGATAGCTTGGGTTTACTATAAGAAAAGAGGTTTTAAAATTGCCCATTAATCCCATGTGCGCTACAAAAGTTAACGGCGTCAAAGGTTAAAATTTGAGGTTTTTTGGATTGTTTCGAAAACGGGAAGTTTTTTCGATAAAGTACCTCAGACCAAAGTTGTAGATCTTATCTAGTTGTAGAAATTATCTACAAAAATGGTCCTTATGATTTTTTTCTGAGAGTCACCATTTCTGAGATATCGCGATTGTAAGAGACATACATGATATGTACTCGACGCGGTTTTTTTAACGTGGTTGTCCCAGTAGGCCTATTTCACGAACTATTATAATGTAATTTTTATGGACTATACTTTTTTAAATGCATAATGAATATTGATATTGGATATTGACTTTAATTGTAGTTTTGATTTTTTTTGATATTTAATTCTGATTCATACTCTTCAACAGTCATGTCTTGTTCGATTTCTTCTTCTTCCCCTTCCTCTTGCCGGATGTTCATCAATTCTTTAAATGAAGATGAATCAGTTGTCTCTTCATCAAAATCACATGAATCTTCCTCTGTCGTATTTAATTGGACATTTAAGCAAGAGTGACCTCAGAAAATGGTACATGCTGGAGAACACAGTAATCCTACTTTTTGCAGCCACATTTGCCACTGCAACCCTTTTTGCAATTGCAAAAAATAGAATTAAGGAGTTTTTCTGGAGCGGGTGGCAGTAAACTTTGAATCGGTTCCAAAGTATTATCTATGAATTTCCAACCCGTCTTCTGGGTTCAGTTGATTGGCTAGCCATGTCTGAACTTGATAGAATACTCGATACAAGTGTTGAATAGCAGATGCCGATGTTGGGAGGAGACATGATAACTGTACTTGCCTCTTGTGCAGAGTATTTTTGACAAAGATTAAATATCGGTATTTATCTAGACAATCAATTTTTTTGGAGCTTAATAAACAGCAAGGAGAAAGCGAATTCCTGCTGTGATTATTGTTTGCGGAGAAGAATCAGTTTCTTTAAATACTTTTGCGCAGTCATTCAAATATTATTTTTCGAATAATTTTACTACTGAAGTTTTGCGCCTTCTATACATTGCTGATGTAGTATCGCAGCCGGTTATTGAATGTAAAAATAAAATATGCTTCTGGCATTTTGGATGAACAGATAAACTTTGTGAAGAATATATTTCTGTTCGCCGTTGAGCTTTTCCAGGTTTCCCAAAGTAAATAATTTGATCAATAGAATCTTTGCAGTGAGTAGTATTAACAAATCAACATCTTAACCAACTAAAGTTGTGTTTGTTGCATTATGTTTCAATTATAAAGACGTCTGCGTCATTTTGAGCATGTTCCACTGCTATATTTGTTATAAGTAACAAATTGTCAATTTGTTACTTAACATGGAAATGAAACGACATTTCAAACTAATGTTGTAAACAGCAAAAAATTGTTGTTGGTTTGCTGGAACTGTCATGGATTCATCAAAGATAATGTCGCAACCCGAACATTTACACACTAAAAGAAGCAGGTATATGAACGACACCGCACAGACTATGCCAGATGTTATTCAAGGCCATGCAGGTAGAGGGAATTCAGTTGCGGACTGACTGTCTTTTGAGTGTGTATTTTCAGAATTGTATAGTATACATAAGAGACACAAATAGGCATTTTTACTTGTGTTAAGTGCCTGACAATGTACATATGTGGCATATATCTGCATATCATGTATAGTGTGACTCTTACAATCGCGATATCTCAGAAATGGCGACTCTTAGAAAAAAAATCATATGGACCATTGTCCATTTTTGTAGATAATTTTAAGATCTACTACTTTGGTCTGAGGTACTTTTTCGATAAAACTTACCGTTTTCAAAAAAAAGCCAAAAAACCTCAAATTTTAACCTTTGACCCCGATTAACTTTTGTAGCGCACATGGGATTAATGGGGACTTTTAAACTTCCTTTCTCATGGTGAACCCAAGCTCTCCACGAAATTTCAGTTTTCCGGGAGTTTTTGTTATTTGACCACTATTTTTATGTCTAGATTGACCGGATTATAAAGAATAATAGTCGATAATAAATATACAGGGTTGATCTGTGTTTTATCTAATTAGATATGATTTATAAAGTAGAAATGCGCAGAGCGGAATTTGGCCAGATACCGAGTATTCGGCCTAAATAAGTTTCGGTGCTTCAGTCGAATATTTCTCATATTCATCATTGTGTTTACATTTAATATGATTTATCATACAACTTGTTGATGCGGTTTTTCCAGTACCACCGCGAGATATTTGTTGCTCATATATTCTACATTTTGCAAATTTTTTATCGTCACAGAAATATAAGTTCCAAATATCACTTTTGTAACTCATTATTTTACATGCAAATTATCCGCGTGTGATTGCTTCAGTCAGAGAGAAAACTGAACCATATAATCGAGAATTTGGGCCGAATACTGGAGCAACCAAACCTGAGCTTCAGCGCATCCCTATTATAAAGGCTCATGTGCTTTTCTATGACACAATCATCAATAATTTCTAACAATATATAATTCATCGAGTTTGATCTAGATAAAAATAGTATTTCCCCGAACATATTATGTGCGCAAAATTTTTTATATAACTATTAGAATGACCTACTAAAAACTAAATTCATGGCGGCAACAAAAAACCAAAGTGTGCGAGAGATAAGTACCTTCGCAATCTTAATCTATCAAGAATCACAAAAAATCAGGCTATATAGAACACTCATCATACCAGTCTTAATGTATGGATCGGAGACATGGACCCTGATAAAAAGAGATTAATCTCTGTTGATGATCTTTGAAAGAAAGATATTGTGAAAAATATACGGGGCAATCCAAGAAGACGGTATGTGGAGACGCAGGTATAACTTCGAAATTTACATCTATAGACAAGCCGGTAACAAGGACATAGTAACTACAATCAAAATCGGCAGATTGCGATAGGGAGGCCATGTGAACAGATATGATGACAATAATCCTGCAAAAAAGATCCTTAAAGCAGAGCCCATAGGCACAAGAGGGATAGGTAGGCCAAAGCTGTACTGGAAGGATGGTGTAAGCGAAGACACACAAAAGATAGGTGCACAGAACTGGACGATGCAGACCAGAGACAGGAATGAATGGCGAAATAAGCTGGAGAAGGTTGAGACCCTACTTTAGGGTTGTATGGCCATTAATGATGATGAATGACCTCCTTAAACTAAAGATATTTATAATATATTCCAGTTTCGTGTGGAAATAAATAACAATTCCTCATATATTAGTGCTTAAGATTTTTTTATATAACTTTATTAGAAAGTCAAAATATATTACAAATAAAACTTAAACATAAAAATTCTAAGTAACTTTGCTAATACTTAATTATAAAATGTATTTATATATCTACAAAATTGATTTTATTTAATACAAATATTGATACAATACGAATGCAGAGTCCTCACGATAGGTAAATTGGAATCTTGTAATAAATCTGTTTATTTTCTATTTGAAGGTAAAAGTAACTGTGTAGTGGTCATAGCATCAGGAAATAGAGAATGGTAATTTAAAAGAGGCACATACGCTGCTGTAATGACACGCCCAGCGAACCATCGCCCATGTAGTGAATTCACTGAAGCCACAGCAGTAGCTATGGAGGGACATTTAACGTACACATTTCCTTGTGGAGAGCCTTTATCAACATATACATGTAAGACGCCTCCATGTTTATTACATTCTTCTATGACATCATCTCTTATTTCTGTATCCCAATTATGATTCAACTCGCTACAATATTAATGAAAAAAATAAGAAAATAAATATAAAACAACCAGGAAAATACTTACGTTGCTGGATCAAACATATTGCTCAACATAAAACACTGGGTAGCAATAGGTGGAGTTGAGTGAGTTTGAATTTGAGGTACTATAGGTTGTCCCGTGGCCATACTCAAAGCATTTGCAGCTGCTTGTGGTACTTGCATTCCAGCCCCTTCCGCTAATTTAAACATAAGTTGCAGCCTGCCTGTGGCACCTAAATCAATACCAGACCTGTCGAGTTCATCCGAATCTAGAATGGATGGACCTTGCTGCTGCAAATCTAATCTTTCAGTAACATTGCCTACTTTCATGGGACGGCCAGCAAGCTCAAAACCATTCAATTGTTCCAGTGCTTTCTTCGCATCATCACAATTATGGAACTGAAAAAATAAATAGTAAGTATAACATTCGTAGGCAGGACTTAAGCTAAAACTTAAAATGATGCTCTGGTTTTATACCAAAGTAGTGACACCCATGATTACATGCTCATCCCAGATATTGTTGCTCATGTGAGTGATGGTACATAGGATTTTACATTGTATGTTCATAGTGTGCCCCCTATTAGATCACTGATGATTGGAGAAATAAAAGATTAACATCATAATATCGAGAATATTAATGTTAAATAATTTTTTATAAACTGAAACACGTCAAAAAAAACACGAAATACGTAGTTAAAATGAGTCGATTAGATTTATGTTTTTTACCAAAGCACTCCTAACACGTAAATGGTTGATTTGGGCAATCAACACAACCCGTAAAAACTATTTTTGACTTGTTTCTAGTAGTTAGTGTTTATTCCTTCGGATTCTTTCCACTTCCCATAGCAAACATATAGAATGTCCTCCCTAGTGTTTTTATGCAATGAATCTCACGTAACGGACTGTCTAGCAGATATGACGACACGGCCTGTTATCTTGAACAGGATCTTAGTAGGCCGCATCAGACATTATGTGAGCGGATAGTTTTTGCAACAAAAATACAAAATTTTGGTAATAGAAGTAAATAAATACTTATTTTAGTAAAATTAGTTGCTGTTTTGATTAAACCGGGTGGGCCCCCCACGATTTTATAGAATGTTAATTATTTTATAGACATTAATTTTAAACCCGGTATGCTGATACTCCTAATTAAAATTGCTTACAGAATGTTTGGCTATTAACGAAAAATTACGTTTAATTGACCCAGATCTGATGAGTCGGAACATTAAATTGAACCAGTTTTACCGCCTCTATGCCAAACCATTTACCACTACAACACGTACAATACTAAATATTTAGACACCTAACTGGTAAACATATTCTTTCCTTGGTATTATGCACATTTCATTTTTATGCATTAAAATATAACATAACCGTTACTACATTAACGTTACGTAAAAGGTATCAGAAAAGTGTCGGGCATGATTTTTCATTAGCAATGAGATAGTCAGTCTTTACTTGGGCATTTAATGTTTTTAAGATGAGAAACACTTCATTAATGAAAATTCGTTAATCCGATCAACTCCTCATTCACAATTAGTTCCGATTTTAACGAGGTTTTAGTTTAACTGTATATTAGGTCACTATCAAACAGTGCATTTTATTAGGAAAAATTAGTTTAAAAAAACTAAAAAAAAGCACACCCAAAAAAGGGAAAGTGAACTAAAAAGTAAAATTAAAAAGTAGAATCATATATGCTTTTTAGTAAGTTTAAAATAAGAATTAAAGTGATTGAAAAAAAAAAGATTTTATTCTAAAAAACTGTGGGGTGCTAATATTAATTGTTATAAATATATCAATGAAATATTTATCATGCACCCCACGCTTTTTTACAATAAAATCATTTTTTTATCAATAATTTGACAACTTTGTCCTAGTAATCGGCTTTCGATCAGGGTGCAAAATTTCAGTTTAATATAATATATAAGTTAACCGCTGACCCAACCCAGTATGTGAAGAAGTAGGCAGTGGAATTCATTTTTAGATCAAATTCCTCTCAACATTTTTTAATAAGTACAATTTTTTTTTCCAAATTTTTAAAAATCAAAATTATTTCGACATGTCAATAAAATTATTTTTCAAACCAAATTTATTTAAAAATTTTTTCAAATCAATTTATTTAAAAAGTTTTGAATTCATCAAAATTTTTTATACAAAATTTTTTCGAAAATTTTTTAATCAAATTATTGTAGTGTCATCGGTTTTTGATAAGTGGACAAAGTTTCAGTTCAATCTGACCTGTTGAAGTGGGTGAAAATATCTTTTAAAGATTCCGTTACAAGATACATAGGTACATATGAACATACAGGTGAAGCTAATAAAAGTGTGTTAAAAATAGAAATTCTCCTAATAGGTTGAGAGCAATTACAAAGAGACAAATTGCTAGCACTATAAATTACGATCAAAATATTCTTTTAAATTTCATAACGTAAATAACATTTGTAAGAAATTAAATAATACTTGGTTGGCAATTATTCTGCAAGTAATTATTGAATATATATATAAGTACTTACTGATATGAATCCGTATCCTTTAGATCTGCCAGTTTCTGGATCCATAAGAAGTTGGATGCTATCAATTTTACCAAAAGGTTCGAATATACCTCTCAACATTTCTTCTGTGATGTTAAAATGTAACGATCCCACATACAACCTCATTGGTCCTGTCATGCCTTTTGGCATGAGATTAGGCATTGAATTTCCCATCCTATTTTTTTCCGCTTGGGTATGTTGAACAATTATTGGGACGCCTAGTAACCTTTGGCCAGATAAACCAAGTGCCTAAGACGAAACATTATTATTTGAAAAATTGAAACTAATATTAATAAGCAACCATGTCAATTTTAGTTTACTTACCAATGCAACACTTTCAGGATCCTTAAACTCAATATATGCAATTCCTTTAAAACGTCTTGTCTTATTACACACGATCATCCGAACATCCCGTACTTTACCAACAGAACTAAAGAATTCCTCTAGATCTCTTGCTCGTATCCTTTGTGAAAGCTGCATAACAAAAACTGTTCTTGCATCCCTCTCTTCTGGGCTTAACTCTTCTAAAGGAGAAGTACCCCTCAATCCCAATGGCGAACGACCTCTTCTGGGAAATGGCGGTTTGACAACAGGCGAAGGGGAACGCTTTTTTGGTGGTGGACTTTTTCTATCTCTGCCTTTAGTATCAAGTTCACGCCTTTTTCGATCTTTAGACTTGCTTCTTCTATCATGTGAATGAGATCGTTTGTCTTTAGATTTTGATCGCCTGTCTCTAGATCTCGGCCTTCCATGAACCCGGGCGCGTTTCCGATCAGGCGTGCGACTCCTTTTTCTATCTCGACTAGAACGTCTTCTATCACGTGACTTGCTCCTCCGACTTCGGCTAGAACTTCTTCTGGTTTTACTGGAACTCCTTCTGCTGCGACTAGTACTTCTTCTACTCCTACTTGCACTCCTTCTTCTCTTTCTAGAAAAAATATTTTAGTGAGCCTACTTCAAGTTTAATTATTTACAACTTACTCTGTAGATCGGTGTTTGCTTGTATCTCCATTTTCTTTAGACCTGCCATTATGCTCATCCTACGAACAGCACAAAGTGAAGAGGATCCACAGGAGGGCAAAAACAGATGGTATTAATAAAATTCAATAGATACATAAAATCCTACTAGTTGTTACAATTATTAAGCACCTTTTAGTGCTTATTATAATTTACAATCATGTCACATAATTTACATTAGATATTCATAAACAACGAAGTACCTGATTGCAAATATACATGACATGATTGCAAATGTACAGTTTTGCAGATTTAATACTAAAATCATATTTCGTCGAGCTATGGATTTTTTGCAGGGCTATTTGCTGAAACAATGAGAGCCGTCTAGCCGGAACTAGACTTACCGTCTTGTCGATAACAAAGGAACGATGTGGAAAAACTTGATCCAGATCATAACTTCTGAAAAAATACACCGAATAAGACCACATCTTTCAAAAGAATTTTTATGCAAGACTGCAATGCTCAATGAGAAATTTGGATAGCAATTTGGGGTTTTGGCTAGAAACATACAAATATAACTTTACAAATATTTTGGCTACAAGGTTTTAAACTTTAAAACGAAAATGGATAAATATTTCAGTTGAGAACATTCTGTCGTTGCCAACGGTTCTTCATATCAAATTAAAAGAGAAGTAGGAACCTTGTAGCATCACAAGATGATAAGAATTTGCAATGTAATAAAAATAATGCAATAACATCAATTATATACCAAAAAGGTACCATTCTAGCACCTATTGCCATTTGTCAGTATTATTCAGTTTGTAAATTGATTATGTAATTTGTAGAAGTACATAAGTAACAGATATAAAGTGTGAACAAGTTAAACAAAAAATGTTTACATTTAAAATATAAATATAGACAAATGTAATTCAAACATTACAGCTTTGCAAAATTCAAAACAATGCAAATTCTTCGGTAAGCCAAAGCCCCATAAATAGTTAAAATAAAAACTTATTGTCTTAAGAAAATCAAGTACTTTATATCTTTACATTCCAAAAGTCCACCTCATGAAAAAATTGTGCAGTGACTGACCAATCGGTTGATTGGTAGTGGGCAGGGACGTTGCAATGGGATGTCCATTTTCACAGCAACCCTATGGCGAGAAAGTACCCATGAGCGAACGTATATTTAAAAAAGTCATAATAATTAAGTCCGTTAAACTAATTACAATAAAATGAACAAAAATATAAAAATAGGGCCTACATTGAACATTAAGAATATGTATTTTAAATTGACACCCTGATTAATTAATTAATATTAGAACTTATACTAATGGTGTATCTGTACCTGTATTTTGCAGGAGCCGATAGCCCGAAATATACCTCATAAGTCTAAAATATAAAATTAGGTTGTGATGTAGAAGAGTCAGACAATAATCATT
The DNA here is from genome assembly GCA_964058915.1 of Tetropium fuscum. Classification (NCBI taxonomy): domain Eukaryota; kingdom Metazoa; phylum Arthropoda; class Insecta; order Coleoptera; family Cerambycidae; genus Tetropium; species Tetropium fuscum. Next base: position 167,229 of record CAXKVY010000239.1, read on the forward strand.
AAACGTGATGCAAATGGCGATCTACTTGAGAGTTGTTTAATAATTTTATTTGACATCGTTTGAATTAAGTATATTTCGCTAGTTGCAGCACGATTTTAAACATTTTTAGCATATTTACATAATATATAAAAATAGGTATGCATAAAAATAACCACTTACGTCTTTTTTATAAGGTGCCTCTAACATCGCTTCTACATCCAAATCTTCAGCCATGTTGCTATAATACTAAAATCAATTACATACTGAAGAAAATACATTGTATTAATATTATTTCTTTACCTTCTACAGCAAGATGGTACACCTAATATAAAATTACGTAATATCGCGAAGCGATTTAGTTATTACAGTCTGCTAATGACGAAATACGAAATTCTCTCCGAATTCCTGAATATCACTTTTGTTATCGATTCAACAACAGCAAATGCAAAATGGCTACGCTACGCTGACAGAAAGTCTGGTCCAAATCCGAAACCAAGTAAGTACTACCAACACCAACAAACCATAAAACATATTTTCTTTACCAACCAGAAAACACCTTACACCACCAACTAGATAAACGGTATATGAGCGCGTTATTTGATCCATGATATGAGCAATGTCGGCACAGAATTAATGTTGGCCCGAGGGTACATAATATAAGGTTACTCTGTGCCGTGGGTAGAACCACAAAACACTTGTGGGTAGAATCTCAGTTCCATACAGTAACCCTACGAGTATACCGGTATGCACACGCGCATACGGCCAACGTCACTGTGAAGAACGCCTATATAAAATACTTTGTTCCCGAGATGAAATGCACACGTCACTGCGGAGGCCGCCCAAATAAAATGCATTAACCTGAGCCGACTTGACTACTTTTCGCTTCTACGTACCATACCGGTATTGGGCTACTGTGGTTCCATATATAATATATTAATCTATTACCTCAGTCATCTCATCTGTCGACGTATGTAATTTTGAACCAGGCACTGCCCGATTGGCCAACAAATTTATTAATATAAGCATATATTTTTGCTCACTAAGACTGCCCTCTAATGATTTATAGAGCTCTAATATAAACCTTTCCCCAGCTTGCTCAATTTCGTTCGAGTTGACTTATTATTAAAAATCTGAATTACATCATCAAGGTCCTTTTTGCCATCAAATCGATGTACAAACTGTTGTTTGCCCTTTCCTTTAATAAATTTGTTGGCCAAGCGGGCAGTGCCGTGGTTCTTTCAAAATAACCTCCCACGTCGGCAGCAGTTAACAGCATTCCCGGCATCCTGAGCTTTTTGGGGCTGGAAAAAAATATGGAGCCCTGTCACATGTCTATACCACTGAGCCACCCGCCCCAGCTTCTATTATAAAATTAATATAAAACAACTTGCGGTTGCAAACAAGGTTGTGGAAAGAGATGCAGCTGTACTAAGGCAAGCTTACATTGCACATTATATGTGCAGAAATTGCCGTGGCCAAAGCTGTACCAATACAGATACCACAGCTGTAGTAGTACATATACTGCCGAAGACGTATTACAAATTTATTTTGACTTAGTGGATTAGCCCTCAAAGAGAAACCACTTAAAAAAACGCACTGATAATGATGGTGTGGAAACGAGTGCTCTTGTATAAATCGCAAAACTTATTCTCCTTCTCCAATATAATACCTAATACAACCTTACATTAAATCATAGAGTTCCAAGATTATACCTAAAATACATGATTATACCGTGTTCGTGTATCTCTGTTAATGCAACCCTTAACTTCAATAGCTGATTGCTCGAAAACATTCTAAACAATTTAGGTAATAAACACTTTTTATGCAGAATTTTGCTGGTAACATTTTGTAGGATAAACGGAACCGAAAAACGCAAAACACTACCGAAGTGCCCTTTAGGGGTGGGTTTTAGGGATGAAGCTCTTTTTATTTTGAAAGTACCTACATCGCCTTGGCAAGTTTAATTCCCAAGCGGAAAAACTTAATAATTTTTTTTCTTACTTAATAATTTAATAATATGGAGTTTGAAGAATTCCACATTTGGGCCCTTTTTGCCATTATTCTTTTGTAAAAGGGTACATAGTAGGTATATTATTACATCATTAACATAAAAAAATCGGCAAACATTGACTAAAATAGTAATAAACAAATAAATAGATTAACAACCCACCGACAATCTCATAACATAACCCTTGACCTGACTTTTTTACAGCTCAGCGCTGGCCTAGCGTCCCTGCGTAAGAAATGTTAAAACTAATACGCGACGTACATTCATGGAAAACAGAAATTTTAATTTAAAATGATTTGTATATTTAACTATCATAGGTATAAAAAAATAAGTTGGGCTTGAATTGTAGAGAAATATGTTTGTAAAAAAGTTTGACGTATACCTAATGGGTTTACTAATAAATACTAAGAAATGCCCAAAACCCGTGAAGTTCCCATCTGAAAACTTTTTTGATTCTCCCATATAAGAAATACATTGCAGTCAAATTTGCTGAAGTGTGTTTAGAAACTCATTTCAAATTTCGCGCCCGGATTTTCCTAACCTAACTTAATATGGTCAACTCTCCCGCCACTTACAATACTCGCTTTGCGATCTTAGATGGCAAATCCATTTTTCTTTTTTTCTCGTGTTCAACGTCAACGTCTCGCGTCAGCTTGTCAACAATTTTCAGTCTGACTTAAACATTTTATTCTGCTACTATAAAGTTTTTTGTGATTTAAATTGTACCTAACATGCCTCCTTTTCGGGTAATATATATACACACACACACACACACATATATATAATTAATATAAACCCATCATACCTATATACATATAAACCCATCTAATATAGGTTTTTATATATTTTAGCTTGAAGCTCCAGATCGCGGCAAACCTGGTGAAAATCGCACAAAAGTAACTTTATATTCTAAAAAAAATTATAATCCAGGCGTAAAAATTACCGAATGGGAAAATCAGGCCGAATCATTACCTGTAGACATCGATCCATATAATCCGGATGATTTTAATTTACATTATTCCCATTACAATCATTTAGGTGTGGAGGCCCAAACAAACTACACGTCTACCACTCACGAAATGCTTCCCCAATTATATACTAGGAGGCCTCATTTAGAAATTAATCCAAGCAAACCATTAGTTAATCTATATTCCAACATAGAGTAAGAACAGAATACAAAATATATAAATAATTTCGAAATACATAGGTAGGATACCAATCTATTTTGTTTTAGTGAATCAAGCATGGATGATGTTGGGAAAGTTTGCTCTTCTGCTTACAATTTAGATTACATAACATCAATGCAACATAGTTTTCAACCTCCATATCCATTCAGATTAAGACGGGTAGCTATGATTTACGCTTTACATTATATTGTTTAATTTTACATGTTGAGAATCTTATTGTTACGTGTTTGCACCCAGTGAACAAACAGTACCTACTGCTTTTCATGGATCCAATAATTGAAACACCCAGTAATTTAATACTGCTTTATTAACTTACTACTTGACAATGAATAACTTAATTACCGATTAACAACGACAAGTAAACACTAATTATCACTTTAGGGTTCTTTTCCCGTATACCTCTATTCTGAAATTTGTACTATTCGCGTACTGGACATTAAATCCGCCGCTGGTAACGACTTATATAGCGGTAGCCCTCGGTTATCAATATTTCTGCACTCTTCTAACACGCCTCGACGTTTGGAAAAACGTTCTTCGCACCATTAGAATCCCCGATGCATATTCCATATGCGGTGATGTCACCCGCCATAGGCGTCCGTAACATTGTTACCTACGGTGCACTGATGAGAGCCAATAGCTCGAAACTAGTATACACCTGATGCAGGGATTGATGAATGACTGTAGCTTACAAATCGGATTTACAGGTGTAATTCAATGCAGGAAGGAGTATTAGCTCTCTTGAGTAGTTGTTACCTGTAAATCCTTTCAACTGTAGGTACCTACTTACCTGATACTAGAAATGGTAAAATTACGGTACACCCTGCTACACAAATAGCGTTTTTAAATTTGGTATATTGCTTGCTTATAATAGGACCAATTTTACAGATTAGCTTTTCAACTTAGTTGTTTTCATTCTTACAAAATTTTAAAACTGTGCTGGATCCTCAACTCACAATTGAGACTTTTAATTAATTGACAAAAGCAAAATTTTGTAAAAGCAATAATTTTTCACATTCCAAAATCCACTCGAATACCCACAGAAAGTTTCTTTTTTTTCCGTAACATCTCGAGAACAATCACACTGGCAGCACTTTTTTGTTTCGCTAGTTTCATCATGGCACGATAAATAAACTTTTACATGAACGAGTATGTATAACCCAAGTACTTTAGTACTTATATATGGTATATCTATATGTAAATGGTTCGTACATTTATTCTAAATTTAAGTAGTTCAGAGATGCCATACACATCAATGACATAAAGTTATAGTAATTTCTATCAGATAATAAACAGTTAAAGCGATTTTATGTCAGACATTTTACATATATATCAGGATACAAGTGTCAGATGTATACATACCAGTTACACAATCGTATTGGAGTACATTTTTTCACTCTATGTGCATGTTTGGTTTGCCTTTCCCGAACATTATATTAACATATTTAATAGTATGTAATTTAAATCCTATTTTCTAGCTCACAATGCCTGAAACTCCATTCTTTGCGAACAGACGTTTAAAAAATTGTGGAATATGTAAATTTCTTGATGATGATTTTATCCTGCACACAAAAAGATTACAGCACTACAAGACAAGACAGCATGTTTCATTCAATCCCGGCACTGGTCATTACACGAATGAGAAAATGGATTGAGGGGTTTCAGCAATAAATAATGTGGCGATATTTTACAGAAAAAATATATATTAAAAATGTTGCCTACAAATAAATGTATGAAGAAATTAATTAAAGCCATACAACTTATAAACTATAATACATCCTTAATTTTTTGAGCTTAATTTTTGTTAATTTCAGTAGCATACCTAAAACTTCTACCAATTACAATATACACCAAGGGACAATAGCTACTGAATATAATACACTTTTTAATATCTAGTTTTATTATAGGACTACAACCAAAATATACATAATGTCAAATGCAACATTTATTGAAATAAGAGTATGGGGATTATTAAAATAAAAACAGTATGTAAAATTGCCCCATAGACAATAACATAACTATTTCAATAAATGTCATATTAACCTCATAAAATAACGGGACATAACATTGAAACAAATTAAAATAAAAACAGAATAAAGTAAAGCAACAAGTTTTAACATAAAATACAACCGTTAGTATAATTATAATAACAACCAATTTCTTAAGTAATAACATTACTCTGGAATAACATTAACAATGTTAATTTGTAATAGTACCCAAGGCAATATGAATATTAGTTTTGCAAGAAATGTCAATATGCAGGACAGATTTTGCAACATGAAGAAAGAATAAATTATCGAAATATTTGTACGAGTTTAGCAAATACCTAATGCTTTTTTTCGTGTTTTAATCTAGTTGGCATGTACACAAAAAATCTTTATATATTTCATGTTATATTTATAAGAATACAATTTTTAGTTTACAGTGTTTACATCCTTATCTGCAGTGGCGATGAGTGAATTTTGTTTTGCCAATGTTCTGCGGGATTGAAATAGAACCGCAGGCAAAATTTTTGGATTACTCAAGGTCAAATGTCTTAAATATGAAGCTCAGAAATTTCAGTTTAAATTGTAGTATCTTCAAAAAATAAGTTTTGTGAAAAAATATAAAATTTGAGTCGACAAATTTAATTTGAAAAAATCTGTACCGGCTTGATGAAAAGAACATTTTGGAGGGTCATCAAAAAACTGAAGTAAGAGTTCCAATAACCAACAATAATTAAAAATTTGTCTTTAATATAGTTTATACTCGAAAAAGAAATAACTTCGCAAAATCAGTCAGTTAATAATGTTATTTTTTATACACTAAATCTACATGCCATGTTATATTGCCAAATTTTTCAACCACCTTTTCATTAAAATGTATATCATACTTAACTAAAATATTCTCTTTGAAAGAATAGAATGAGCCGATAATCTGTCTTCGCCCATCGAAGGTAGAAAAGCATCTTTCAGCTTTTGCTGTTATTATTTCCAGCAACTTTACGAGCTCGTACAACAAAGAACAAAATAATTTTGCTGCAAGAAACGCGATTAATTTTGTACAAAAATAATCTTTTAGCGTGTACCTAATTAATGCAGCTAGAGCTGGAAAATTTGCAGCCACAAAAAGCCATATATCTGCATATCATATGACGTGTTTGCTTAGCCAATCAGAGCAGCGAAGTATTCTCGAGATAATTCGCAGTGTACACATTTTCTTACTATAGTAATATGGGACTGTGTTTCTATCCCGTGTCGTTGCAAATAAACTACTGCTAAACACGGGACGTTTATTAATATAATATTGCACCTGGATATATTGGCAAAGCTCTGGGGCGCATTCAATAATCAATAATAATTAATTGATTATTTTATTAATATTCGATAAAATTTTATGCTTGTACACAAACGGCCTTGCTTGTCTGGTCTGTAAATATACTGTAAACAAAAAATGCTTCTTTAAAAACTTTTCTGAAAGTCATCTTTTGATCGTCTTAATTGACAAAAATAATAGGTATTTTCAGCATCACATAGTATATTCTTAGAGTACTTTAATGATGTACATGATCACAGTATTAATGCATCTGCTACCGATATTTATTTACGATCAGAATGAGATGTTTATGGGAGGAAACATTTTTCCAAACCCTTCATTCCCATTCTTTCTAAATTTCGTAGTACTTATAAATTTATCGGTAATAGAAAACTACTAATAAAAACTAAAGAAAAACTAGTGACATGAGCCATATAAACATGTTTATGGTACTATACCAACACCAATTAAAGTAAGGCGATTGTTAACTTAAAAATACACGCATAGACAAATCGCAATGATAAGTAGAGAACAATTTGACTTTCTGAATGATATATAGCTGTAACAGTATTACTAAAGCAGAATTTGAGACGAATTTTTTTGAAATGCTTTTGCTTAGAGTAATATATAAGCTTAGCTTAGCTTAATATCCCTAGTTTCTAAAATTAGGAAAAAAGACATATCTTTGGGTTGTAATGAGAGATGAGAGTTGCAGATGAGCCATAGCTTCCCACAGTATCAATGCTTTGTTAACATGTTTTTTAACTATTTTAAAACAAAATGTTTTAATGTATCTTTTGATGTGATGTCAAAGAAACAAATACACAATAAACTTTTGACAGCTTTAAACCAAAGTGAAGTAAGTGGGCCTTGTTTAATTACTGCCATTTTGTTCTAATTGGTTTGCAAAGTAGACAATTTTTTGAACTAGTACCTACCGTCTTCAACTTAAGACAAAATATTAACCTAAGTTAACATTTTAACTAATAAACAAAACATTATCCTTGTACAAACATAAGTTTTAAAACCCATATTTGTATTGACAGATATATGGTTGAACATCTCAAAGCCCCCATTATTGTCAAATTAACATCTGCAGCGCCACCTACATTTACACTTGCTACCCTGAACATTTACTTTCTGAATTATACGCAATTTATACAGTGAAATAAACAAATAAATATAAATATATATTAACTGAGAAGAAGAATGTGGCGACAGCGAAACTAAATTAATGACAGGGTCATCTTGATTGTCACATATTCTGTAATAATATTTTAGCTCAAATTTATATTTTTAAAATTTTATACAGACCCTGCTGTGGTTATTCTCCTTATAGCGATTTGTCTATAATATTAACAGTAAATCATAAATCATTTATTTCCTAGGTAACAAGTAATTATTTTACAAAATAATTTTTTTCGTTAAATAATCAAAAATAAAACAATTTATGATTACAGATGTAGCAGTAACAAGTTTATAACATTATGTAAAAATATTTTCAGTCTATATTGACATCTAGAGTATAACACTAAAGAAAAAATTAAAAAGGGGAGAACACCCAATGTTCATGCCAAAGTTTTCTAAAAGTACACACAAATTAAATAATACACAAACTTACTAATATGGTATTTCAATTTTTTCAATAATTTTGAATTTTTCTTCGCAAATGCACTGTCAAAATTATAAGGTCACCATAGGCAACTGGGGTTTCAAGCTCTTTATTTCATTTCACAAATATAAATATGTGCAAATTGTTATAAAACCAACAATTTATAGGGACGTAAAAGTACCTAATGCAAATAGAGCTAAAATAATAAAATACCACTTAAAGTTAGAATTAATATTATATTTACTTATATTCTGCGAGATCATAACTAGATCTGAAGGTATTCATATTCCTTTACTACGCAGAGTCAAACTCGGCTTTGAGCTTGAACAAGCTGTTGTGTTCTCTATATATGTACTAAAGAAAACGTTGAATGTTTTCTTAATAAAAAATAAAATCATACTGGTTTCAGTAGTAAAATATGAGGAGTTAATTTTTATTACATAGTGCAATAATATACTATTATGTTCCTCTTTGGGATACTATGCCGATATACTTCTGATAAATCTAGAAACATTGGTTGAACTAGTATAATTTATAGTTGTAAGCAAATTTTTCTGACAATATCATGTCACGGTCAAATTGAAAATGACGGCTACGGCATTTATTTTTTTTGTCAATTTAAGCTTCTGACTCAAAAAAATAACGGACCATCATTAAAATATATAACAAAGTCACAAAAATATCAGTTGACTTTAGATTTTACTGCTTCAGATGAGAGACTTAACATGTTTAACAGCCCGTGTCTACACGGTAGACAGTTTCTTGTGCGAGTCAGTTGTTCGGCTATGTTAGTATGTTTTGTACAGTATTGTGCCTATTTTTTTATTGTGTGGACAGCATGAAGCAAGTGACACACCATGGAACTAGGATGGGGCAACATTTAATTTCATGTATAGGTTACCCCCATATGATAAAAACTATATTGAAAAGGGAATTAAATGAGAGACGCAGAACTGTAACAAATTAAAAACTGGCCAAGTGCGAGTCGGACTCTCGCACGAAGGGTTCCGTACCTTTATCTATAAAAACGGCAAAAAATCATGTCTGTTGTATGGGAGTCCCACTTAAATATTTATTTTTTTCTGTTTTAACGTCTACCTGTCAATATTGAGCAAAAAAAATCACGTTTGTTGTATGGGAGCCCCCCTTAAATATTTGTTTTATTTTAATTTAATTATTTACTTTTAAAGTGAATATATAAAATATGTGAAAAATCATATCAGAATCAGAAATACATCATATGTGAAAATTTCAACTGTCTAACTATCAAGGTCCATGAGATACAGCCTGGTGACAGACGGACGGACAGCGGAGTCTTAGTAATAGAGTCCCGTTTTACCCTTTGGGTACGGAAACCTAAAAATGAGGAGTCGGTCTCTGTATCCCAATCAAAAGCAGCGGCAGAAGATATAAAGAAAAAGAACAGTTCAATACCACTAGAAGATGAAAATAACATGCTCCTCTCTGCGCTATTGCACTGTGTCGCTACCATCTGGATGGGCTGTTTGGTTTGCCTTTGGTTAGCATGTATTTGCGATATGAATGTAACTAAGACATCGTACCTATTAGATGCTTAGAATATCAGATGTATAAACAATCCATTGTTTAATTCTGTTGGCAACCAAGCCAGAGCCAGCATTTGTCTAGCAGCGGGTGTGTGCACATGGTATGTAAGATGAATTAATTCTCTGCAAAGTTTGTTGGAAACCTTTTAGTAGTTGATCTTCCAATGATAAACTGGAAACAAAAATACTTGGAAGGCCCGATACTTGGAAGGCCAATTAAATTACTGTGTTCTTAATTGTAGCAGCCGCGTAAGTATAGGAGCATGAGAGGCAGTGTGGGGTATGTAATATACCAAATATAATAAAGATGGATAAAAATAGTAATAAATGAGGAGTAACACAAGGATGAAAAGAAACAGGTAAAAAATATGTGCCACTAAACATAAATGAGAGATTGTCATGACACAGATCAGAGACGAGAGCACAAAACATCCACAAAGAACGAAAGTAAACTTGATTTATCAAGTTTGGCAGCCTATCAGAATTGTTCGTTCCTTAAACAATTTTATGCAAAACCACCTTAGGAAAAAATATTTGAATCATAATATTATATAAGTTAAGAGTCACTAGGAAAGCTACACTAAATGGGCAACTTGACTAGACAAATCTCCTACTACATGTGATTAGGTGGATTGTGATCATTTATGAAGTAATACATTTGAGATGATTTGGCTTTATAAAATGTTATTTAGCCTTTGTTTAGTGTCAACAACAAATAGATCAATGTTAAAACTATTGTCAAATCGCTTTAATGTTCACATTTCAAAGTTAAAATTGAAATTAACAAAAGAAGTCATTCATAAACTTTATTGTCAACTTTATTTTTAGTTAGCCAATGTTAAATCTAACCGGGCAAAAAGTACAAAATATTTCAGAGCAAAATGACAGTGTTAAGCTCTAGATCATGACAGTTCGAAAAATTTATTACCTAAGCCTCAGGCTTCCTTTGTCTGTCTTGAGACAATTATGACATCTGCCATATTTATCAGGTGACGTCATTGTTAAAATCAACTTATAGCTATAAAATCAACTATATATTTATTATACAGCTTCAATGATATTTTTTGGTTTCATCGGAAGTAATGTATCATGTGGCAAGAATAATTACATAAGACAGTATTTACATTGTAATAATATTTAAGAAAGTATTCATACTTCAAAGGAATATTACTGTTTACAATAAATTAATGATGATTTACATAATGAATGGAAACACTTGCACATATCTATATTTGCTGTTTAACTTATTATTCAGCAACAGGAAAAATATCAATGAAATCTTTTTCTTTTGAAATGGTTTAATTTGGATTTAACAGGTTTCCTTTTTCGCTTACCACTGGAACTCTGTGAAGAACCAAAATTGGTAATTTCATCACCTAAAGAACCTAATGTAGTTAAGTGATGTTGCCTATGCTTTTCTAATTTGCTGACTGGAAGGCGGGTCATATATTCTTCTTCATACTCTTGTCTCTCTTGCTGCTGTTTTGATAACATTTGTTGTGCCCGACTCCCTTGATTCACTTCTATAGGAGTATCCAGATATTCTTCCCGAAGATCTTGCATAATCGATGAAGATAATGCATGTTTTTTAGATCTCTCCTGTAGACGTTTTGATCTTTCTTGAGCTGATTCATCCCCTTAAGAAAATACATTGCAAATAAGTTTCTATTAGTATAGTTGGAAAGTATAAAATATTAATTTTATAGTATCGTCTTTATAATTTTTTATTTTGAGACGCAAATAAAACATTTGACGTATCTTAAAATATACATCTTGTCTTATTATGTCGAAAATCAGGTGATGAGTTGGATGATCTTAGTTATTTGAATATTTTACATAATTTTGTCATCACTACACTTTGTTAAATTCGCATGTTAAAATCATTTTCTTCTAGTAGAAAGTAGAAAGTCATGTTGATGAGTTTAAAAACATGGTAAAATATAAGAGAAATGACACATCTGTTTTACTTGCCCCCCTTCACCTGATTTTGACAACCACATGTGATATTACAGCTAGTGCTCTATTAAGGAGTTTCTTCAGCCAAACGAGGGTTAAGAGGAAAATGTGAAATTTTGTAGGATTGTCTGTTCATTATACACCTACCAATTTGTTTTTAACCCATGTAGCTCGTTAGGGACAAAATTGATCTCAAAGTTTAGTCCTTATACCTACACGGAGCCTTATGAGAGTTCACTGAAAATTGAGTTTTTTGACAAAAGTGGCAGAAAAAATAGACAAATGGACGAAAATTGTTCTTTACGCTGGTTGTTCTCTACTCTGTACTGTTTTCTTTCGTACATAGGCAACCATTCATAGATAGTATTTCTGATTCTATAATCTGGCGGAATTCACAAACCAAAACCAAACAACTACTTAACTGTATTACCGATCCCACTACCTTGTTTACAGAATATTATTCACAACTAATGAGCTAAAATACCCTGTAATGGAAACATCACCTGACATCTATGATTTGGTTGTAAAAACCAAACACAAACGCAGGGCTGGTATTGGTCATAAACTGAGTAAGCACCCACCTAGGGCCTCGCATTTAGGGGGCATCAGGATTCAGGTCGGGGAGTTAATTTTATTTCAAGGGAAATCATCTACGAAAAATTAACTTTGCTAAAATCTTTAAAAACCTTTGTTATTGGGATCCGCACAAATTTTGCAGAAATTAAAGAAGAGGATTAAAGAGAATTAATTTTTAACTGAGGAACACGTTTGTAAAGATGAAAAGACCTGAATAAAAACACAAAATTTAGTTTATTGAAACGCGTGTAACGAAATTAACCTTACAGGGCGGCAGAGATTTGTTACTGTTTGCTACTATTTGTCAATGTTATTTGTGACACTATAATTACTGAATTATAACGAAGAAGCGAAGTATATGATTGAAGTTTTAAATAAATTTAGGTACTATAAATTTTTTCCTAAAGGGCTTTCAGAAGAAGAAAGTAATAAATGTATCGATGAGATTAAAAATATATAATATAAATGACATTGATGCCAATCACTTCAACGACGTCTTACATTTTTTAAATTTTATTAGAGAAAAAAACATTTCCGATCCTTTCAATATGTACAGATTAATTATGTGTAATTATTAACAATGGGCTAAGATTAACATTTCCAAACGTCGAAACAATATTAAAAATATTTCTTACAATTCCAGTTAATAATGAATGCTTCTGGCGAGCGGTCTTTTTCAGTTTTGAGTAGAGTAAAAAATTATTTGCGAAACTGGATAAAACAGGTCTGCTGCAGGATAAAACTTCTAGTCTCGCGATGTTTTTTATTGAGTCAATAATTGTTGAAACAATTGACTATAATGACATAATTGATTCTTTTGTGAAAGGAAAGGCAAGAAAGAAGATTTAATTTTATAAGCATGTAAATTTATTTGTTTAGGTAGTGTTTTGTGTACCTATTTTCTTTTATCTTAATAAACTATTTAAAAATTTTAAAACGTGAATTTTATTGCAGATTTAAAAACGCTCTCACGAAAATTATATAGATCTTAATTTTATGTAATAGGGCCTCAAAAATAGCTAGCGCCTAGGGCTTTTGGATAGAGAAAATCGGCCCTGCACAAATGCGAAAATTGGAAATCTGCTTTGCTGACATGTTCCCATAGGCCGTCAACAAATAGCTTGTTGAGTCGTGCAGCCTACAGTAGGTGTAGGTACTCAATCAGGGTCCCCTTATGTCTGTTACACTATATTTTCCGATAAGCACTGAATTCAGTGAGTCAAACAAACCTGATTAAAACTCCTTCTCAATATTTAACAGTGAAAGGTGTTTCTGACAAAATTTACAGTGCATTTGTTGCGCCATAACCTCAAAAATTCACTTTGTGACTCTGGCTTGCGACGTACAGTGTCAGTAACCTATTGTCGAAATTTTCAGTGGTGTCACGTATCCGCCGATATTTAACCGTGGACTAAATAAATGATTTCGATATATTCAGCAGTTAATACATGCCATTATAGCAGAGAATAAAAAATATTAATTGAATTGAATCCAAATAAATTACAAAAATGCCATAGCATGTTATTTTGAAATTTAATATTCTATTGCCTGGCAGTTGGCAGTGTCAAAACAAGCCGTATATAAGCATAAGACCTCCTCCCTTCCACTTTGCCCTCGTCATGCCTGATGGAACTCTTTAAAAGCATTAATTGCTATAATAATAAATGTTCACATAAAAGGACTTATTAAAACAACATGTACATCCCAGACATCATTCAAACTAAAATGACTGACAACAAAGAAATTTACCTGTATAATGTACAGCAGATAACTTTGGAGGCACATAAATCCCATATTTACTATCTTCTTTCTTTTTGTCTTCTTCGCTTTCTGTATCGGTATCAGAATTCTCATCTAACTTTCCGATAAGATTTTCTGGATTTGCCTTAAATGATGCAGGATCATCAGCACTTGTTCCCGTCACTGCTGTTTTAACTAATTTATCAATCTGATATTTTAATTTATGTTCAATGGGCTTTATTTTTTCCAAAACTGTTCTAATTTCTATTAATCTTTCTATACAGGGATCATCTTCTATTTTTTCACCAGAACATTTTCTTAAGACAACATAGGTTAAGTTTATTAGATAACTCAATAACATATTATATTTCATTTCCAAAAAACTTAGACCTTGGTCTGTTGATAATTCGCCCTTTCGCACTTTCTGGATCATGTTGTCTACTAGGGAAGCTACATGTTGTGCGCTTAGATTCATTTCATTTAATAGAATTAATGCTTGCGGAAGATCTTTATGAGCCATCACTATATCGGGAGCCTATAAAAAATATGTGTGGTGTAAAATGTAGTTGTCAAAAAGCGATTTGATTTATTTGTTAAACTTAACAATTTAGTTATTGTATTTTATATTGCCTTAATTAAGTGAAAAAATATATTTTTTTAGGTTAGAATGATATTTTTGCCACCAGTACCTTAAAGAAAAATAAAATAAATAATAGCAAGTGAGATGTGATAATGGCATATGGGGTCCATTTGCATAAAAATCCGTACGCCATCTTTTATATCAGAGTGTCAGAAAAAAATAAGGGTAGTTTTTATAACTTTAAATATCGGTTTTAAAAGGTTACAAATAACTTTTATAGACATATTTTAATATGTACTTACCTGAACCATTTTAATATATATATTTCGTCACTTAAAAATACATAACAATCCTTAGTTTTAATAAAATAAAGGCGACACGTGCCGAACTTTTATATCGAAACGGGCTTTTTTGATCAACTATTATTGGAATGGAGGGGGTCGAATACGTCAGTCCAGATGAAAGTGGGTGAAACAAAAATTGGCGCTTATTTCAAAACTTTAGGCAGTTCGCAAGCATTCCCAGAGCAAAAAATAGAAGCAATACTAGGTATATATATAGGTACCTACTACCCCTAGACAAAATTTTTTGTATAAGATACTTACTAGTATGTAGATAAAGTGAATAATTATATGCGATATTAATAATAGAAAGTATATATTTGGGTATGTACTTTTGCTTTGATTTATACCAGGCCATACTAAATCGAAAAAGTATTGTACATTATACCTACCCTCTACCCTTTTACGTGTCGTAAATATACGTATCTTAATATTATTGGGATCTGGGATCGAATTTTACGATATTGGTACATTTCTCAAGCCCTAAGGAAAATTTTATAATTCAAGGGCGAAAAGGAACCAAACCGGCTCAGATGAATAAAAATGTATCCAAAAAACAAATCATTGTCTTGATATCTTAATAAGCTGTCAACGACCAACCATATATTTGAAATATACAGGTTGATTAAAAACATTATTGATAGGTACCTACCTATACATAACATAGATACATACAAGTCTACTGATAATATATATACAGAGAATACAACACTTATTCTTCCTATCTACACATATCTCAGGTTTTCCTGATGAATTTTCACTTATATAGTAAAAATAGGTACCTATAATACCTATATAATATATGCTTTGATCGCGCGATAGTCATAATATGTATAGGCAATGTACTATTTATCTGGAAAATGCTGTGTTGTCATTGGCGAAATGAGAGAATGTTTCTTGAGTTTGAAATGCAATTAAATTATACCACTAATACCTGGATGAGAAATTCTATTTTATTAGCTATTTTGTGGACAGGGCCATACGCACATAAATAAACTACTTTGCAGACAATCAAGTTAGGTACTTATACTTATATGAAACTAGTTATACTTAATACTACTTATACTTACTTATTTACTTAATACTACTTAATACCTACTTATACTTAATATGAAACTATACAAATATGTACTGTACCTATTTAAATTCAATATTATGGAAATATAGTTAAATATATAGCTACACTTTAGATTTCCAGTATATCTTAACAAAATGGAACATTAATATATAATTATGACATACACAAGACATTTACTAAAAAAAAATATGAAACCTAAATCAATGAACTAGTGAGTAAAAACAAAATATTTAAACCATGAAGACAATAAGTATACTTAGCTATGACAGATTTAAAATTCTATCTTGGACCATTGCGTGTTCCTCACCTATGGTTTTATTTGCCTGATCAAAAACTTCTTTCGCAAACAGAGCAGATTGGAAGGACCACACTCCACAGAAACTTGCAAGAGTTTGTACAGGTTAGGAGTTCACTGACCTTATCTAAATTGATTTCAAAACCTTTATTTTTGAATAAATAATTTCGGGTCAATAAGACTTGAGTCTGAATTTTGGAATGATCTATATCAAATGTATCTTTATAATTGGTTACAAACTCATCAGCTTGATCTAAATCTAACTTTAAGAATGAATGACTTGACATGAGGAATATTTCCGAATCTGCTTTTGATATTACCAATTATGTTGACCTTGGTAGTTTCTCAATTAGACGATTTAGCTAGGGTTGAAAATCAGTTATATATAGGCTCCTTCTGAGAAATATTTTATTTCATTCCATAGGTAGCCAAAAATTAGTTCCTCTATTCCTCGAAGTTAGTTATTGGGCTATTTATTATATCACTGGCCCGACCAAGTGTGCCTCGTCACCTACCTATATCCTGTCAATCCTTTTTGTAACTTCCTGCAATTTTTCCAGTATCTCCTTTTAGTAACCTTGAGCTGAGACCACATTTGCTGAGAGAACATTTGCAGAGAGAACCAGCTGAGAGAACATTTGTCTCCAGGTTTGGTACCTAAGTGAGTTATGGTATCATTACCAGCGAACTGTAATTTCTCTGTTCTTACTCTGGAAGTATTTACTTATTACATTCGCGACCAATAACACCGAATGGAAGATTTTTTTTGCAAATTTTCTTTCCTCTGGAGTGAGCCATGGCTAGTTTAGGGGGCCCCTGGCCCCGTTGGACAAACGAGACCTTCAATTCAAACTAGTTTAAGGAGCATGGCCATATATGGCCCTTATAAATATGGAAGAACTGAGAAGTCCAGTGTTGCCCAACATGCTTTTGACCATAACCATAAAATAAAGATTAGTAATTGATTAATAACTATAAATGTGACAAATTCCAGAGTTATAATGCATTTGAGGGATTATATGGGAAAATGTAAAAATAGCTAGAACAGCAACAAAGGGTCCCCACTTCCCAAATAGTCAGTTATTTTAGGTTGAATATATTATGCACCTTATTTAGAGGTATATTTTTTTCATAAATCACTAAAAAATGTTTACTTCGTTATCTGTAGGCATTATAAATCAACATTTAAAAAATGTATTTAAGTAGTGGTTCGAGAAGCAGAATTGTATTATGAAACAACTACCCTTCTTAGTAAATTTTTAAACAAAAGAATGTGTTCTAAACTGTGACATATCATTATGTATTTATATTTCTAATATGGTTTATTTGTATGAAATTTGTTTGCAGTTTTTGGATAATGTGCAACCTAACAAATCTACTCCTCATAATATTGATGATCATTAAAATATTGCTAGCAGAAAGAACGAAGAAAATTTCTGAGAATTTAAAGGTGGGTTATGACACGTTACGATCAGTGAATCAAGAATTTGCATACATCAATCTTCACTGATGGCTTTATAGATCACGAACAATGAAGGTATGTAGGAACAATAAATCAATTTGTATCAAGTCTTGGTATAATATTTTGTATTACCAGAGACATATTTATTATGGCTTACTATATCTGAATTCATGAACATAAAGTGAGACAAAAGCATGACTGGCACATTCATTCCTACTACGGTTTTCAAAGTAATGGTCAATTCAGTGCTAACTTTTAGCTGTCTCAGTCGTTCTGTATGCTTATCTTTTTGGGAATAACAGATTCACATAATTATCGCATATAATTATATTATTAATTATTATGTATAGGTATATAAAATTAAGCATTATTTTTACTTTCTCAGCTAAAGTGATGTATAAATATATCTTTATCAAATCTACTGACAAAATGGTCTTGCACTGTTTACGAGATAGATATTTATGTTTGCGGATAGCAGTAGGTACCTGTAGCAACTATACTGTTCTTTATAATTTCTTTATCATACAAAAAGGCAAATATTACTTTTTAACAATTCTTTATTTAACCAGAAATTATAATTTTTTCGATTCAGGATAAGGAATTTACATAATGTATTACAAAGTACTATGAAATATTGTTCTCGATGGAAAATACATCTCTTATAAAACACCTCTTACGTTGCGCTGCATGGAGTGTGGTAAGAGTCTTTACTTTTTGTACATACCTACCCATTTTCCTCCTCCTATTTTATAATCTATTTAATGATGTTGGTTTCTAGGATACTAGTATTTAGGTATATGTAGATTTTCAATTATGAACAATCTCTGTAATGTATGTCCAAATACATAATATTTTATATAAACTACAATTTTTCATAAAACAATATTTTCATGTTCCTCTGCAAAATAATTATAAATGTTTTAAAATTATATTTATGTTACCTAATTTCTGTGTATCACATTTCTAGGAAATATGTTTTCTTCATTTCAACAGGTGGTCCAGAAAAAAATGGTTTCCAAATTCTATCAGGTGGGATAGAATTTTTATTTTCGCTTATAATTTGTACCTACTTATCGATGTTTAATTTTTGGGCTCGTTGTAAAGTGAAACATAATTTATTTAGTATCGTTATTTTAAGTGAATATCAAGCAGCATTTCTAACTCAAACTTCTCTTGCATAAGTCCTTATTATGACTTCTGGGAATCATTGTAGTTAAAATGAAGGATAGTATTATTATTATATCTTCATCAGACTGTTTTTAACAATTTGTCAGGTTTGACACTTGCTTTGCTTAATAATATGTCCACAGCATCTGTTTCTGATAGAAAATATATTTCGCTGGAGCTTTTATCATTTTTAAAAGCCTAAAGAGAATATCGATGAATAAATAGCTATAAGCGAATAAGGGTTTTCTTCTGGAACACCTGATACGTGGAAGTTAATATGCATTTACAGGATTAATAAATTTAGATTGGATAATTTGAGTATAATGTAGCTTTGTTTCTAATGTGATATGAATTACACCTCTTAAAAAACTATGGTAGGGTACTTAATTAAATTTATAATTATTACATACCTATGATAAAAAAATGTTGAAGTAACACCTACGCTATACTGGTCATAATTACCAAATGTTTAGTTTTAACAGTTGGAAATTAACATAAACATAATATATTTCCCAAAATAACAACAGATTTCCTCAACTAACATTTAAGTAATAGTAACAAATAATGATATTTTTTAACTATTATTATCAAATATATCTTATTGGAAAAGAGCTGATTAAAATTAAGGGATAACCCATTTCCTATTTAAATATCGTACAATGCTCTAATAAATAGATCTACACCTTAAATCGTAATTTAAAAATTCATCAAAAAATAAGACTTTAAATCACAGCATTTAAACTGACTACAAATTAAATGTAGCTTAGCACAGCACAGTACAGCCTACGGCAGCATAGTTTCCTGTGATACATTTACATATTATAGAATAGAGCATATTGATGGCAGTCTAGGCGCAGTGCAGTCCTATGCTTGGTGTTCTGTTACAGTGGGAGAGTTTTCTTGTGATGTTGCGTAGCACTCTTTTATTTTGTATCATTTCTGTAACTTTTGCCAATAATGAGTTACTAATCGAATTGGTTCGTAAAATTAAGGTGCTGTATGACTAAGTGCTGTTTAAATAGCCACTTGTCCCATTTGACTATTCTTTTTTATTAAAAATTTATAAATCTGCGTGGAGCCTCTGTCCAAGATTACCGTCAATATGCTGTTACCAATGTAGCTACAGCACAGTTTTCCTCTTCTATGCTGTGCGTGCTACAATATGTGGCAGGTCTTAGGTCTTACATAAGGAGTTTATAAGACTTTGCTATTTGAATGACTAGTACTTTATAATAAAAAGAATCTTAAAATCATCTATGCTGCACAACAATTCTTCTGATTTGACATTGTGTTGTAACTGTTGCAACACAAAAATTCCATGATAATTTCTGTAAAAATCGCTTTTACTGCTTTTCCGCCTTTATTTATTTTTTGGTTTCGATATTGCAGTCAACATTTTGACTGCAATAACAACTTCTCAATTTATCAACTGACAATTTTATAAATGATACTATAGTTACACTACCAACAATATAAATTCTTTAAAAATTATTTATTATTATTTGATAGAGGTGGCGGAACTACTATGCAGCTAGCGAATGTAGTGCGGGAGTCCCTGCTGCTTTGTCGGACTCGCTCCTCCAAACAATCTTATGGCTTTGTAGCTTATCTCTAATGCCGCCTTTGCTTTTATATTTCCGCACCACACTTGCACTTCTCGACTGTCTGTCGCGTCTGCCTCGACAGAAGTCTGGTTTTTAAAAAAACGCAAAGAAATGCCACCATCGAAATTCCGTCGGTCTTACTCAGACGAGAATGCATTAAAGCAGCCGACATCTATTTTATTTCACAGGTGTCTCCATCCGGCCCAATGGCAACGGGTTTGCCGGCGACGGTCTAATATTATTAGCCGATGCCACAAGCTTTGCGGCATTTCTTTGCATTTTTACATTCAATCTCAATTGAAACCGCATAAAAAGTAGAAAGTCGGTAAGTCCTTTGTAAAACAAAATAATTAGAACTAATGTAAACTAATGTTAGAAGTTTTGCATACGCCGAAGCGCGACGTAAAGAATTTATTCAAACATAGTCTTTGATCTTAGATTTCACCACTGTGTTAGGTACCTACCATTTTTTAATTCTTGAGTTTTATTTTTTGTTAGTTTGCCAATTTAATTTTTTGTTAATATCTACTTTTGGTACAAAGCTTATTGAAATGTGTTTGTTCTTATTAGTAGTTGATTTACTGGTTGATAAAGGGGGCCGCTATATGGATTTTGCAGGGGGCCCAGATGTTGAAGATCCGCCACTGCTTGAGACATTTTACAAGAAGAATGTATTAAGAGGAAGCATGAATAGCATTTATTGATTGGTCTACATTCTAACTTGTAGTTATGCCCATTTTCTAGGCAATTTTTTAAATTTTAACTAGTCATACTAGCCCAAAGTTTAATATTATAGTGGTTTAAAATATAATAAATTAAGACTGTTTTATAGTACATGCCACCATATTCAAATTAGTAAATTTCTAATTTTGAGCTCCATACTTGTAATGAGCCTATTTTTGGCAAGTAGCTTTAGAATTAGAGTACACGGTTCTTCACTTTTAAGTTATCACTTCAAGTTATTCACTTTTATGTAAAATAATTAGAGCATGTTTTTAAATGTTTTTTAACCAGATCAAAATTACTAAAACCTGTCTGATACAAAAATAAAAAAATTTTTTCTTATAAAATTTTTCCAAATAATTTGTCATTTTTCGTAGATTCGAAATTCCTTAATATTTTATTCACTACGCCGAGAGTAGCTAACCCTCATGCGGTAAGTTCTGACTACAATATATTTCAAAAATATGCATTCAAGAATACAGTTCAAAACAGATGTTTTCAAACAATATCTATTTAATGCATCTGATGGGTTTAATCACTGTATATAAATATTTCTATGATATATCTGTTATTTACTTATTGACACATTGAAATGACACCTAAGAGAATAGTCATTCCATTTCAGCATAGCGTGGATGTAGCTTACCATATTTTAATACAACATGTATTATTTAAGCACCTCCACCGAAATTCCAGTAATTAGAACAGTGCCTCAAAAATAGATACCTCTATAATATTAACAAAAATGCTATACATATGTATTATGTATCTGTTTCCTTACTTAAATAAATAAAATTACATTCATTAGATAAAAAATTATTTGTATTCCCAACAAATCACTACATGGCTCGCACCTGAACATGGCTCGCCTTATGAACCATTTAAAATGGTTCTATACTATAATATACGACCTCTAACAGCTATATATTGGGCTACACACATATGCATAATTCAGGTATTGGTTTGATTCGAATTTTATTTTTTTAATATAATCATAAAACATAATTATCATTTTTTAATAATAAACCATATTACATGTAAGAGTGATACAAATTAGTGAAATCTAGTGACAATAGGGAACATTCCCTTTTTTTTTATTGCATAAGAATGTTCTACCATACCGAAAAATATGATATGCAAAATATGAAGCCTTAATTCCCAATAATAAATTTGCTGTAAATTATATCTTTCATACTGACCGTGCGGAATTAGAATTCTTGTTTTCTTTGGAAGTACACGTTTTATTACAACGTTACGCTATGTTTTCTAGTACTATTTTTATATTTAAAATGTTAGTCATGTTCCCTATTAAATAGTGGGACTGTATAAAGTAACTGTCAAGAATTAAACAAGAAAAGTCATTGCAAAAACAATGCAGCCGAGGACTACAAGAAACGATATTGAGATTCACTGCATTTATTGAATATGGAAATGGTGCGTGGTATCTCTACAAAATTCAAAATCGGAGGGTTGGTGATACAAAATTATTGCCGCAATAAAACAATACGTGAAGTGGCAAATAAAGTTAATATTTCTAACTACAGTGAATATACAAGGAAATACAAGGAATATAATTAAGCATTATAGAGAAACCAGAAGTATCCTAGATAAAAAAGGTAAAAGTCCGGGTCTCATATTGGCATTCTGTATTATTCAGAGTAACTGTATGCTGCCTTGCGATATACTATGGCTTCTTGTTACGCATCATATGATATTTGCAATATATACTGCGATTGAGAGCATGATAATGTTTTAGCGGTCTTAAGCCCAGTATAGAATGAATTTAAACTATACTATGATTCCGTGCAAGGGGAGATTATTATTTTAAATCGCTTGGGTTTTTACAAGCATTTTGGCCACATTGTTATATAAAATTTTATTCATAAAATCATCTCAGCAATCGCCTCTCAAATATTTATATCTTATTTTCTAACATTATGCACATTGCACAATTATTTTACAACGATTGTTGGAAAATTACATGTATGAACAAATATAACATGTAAACACTTTTAAAAATGACATTTACTCTACTGTTAAAAATGTTAGACAGAAGTATACAAGAGAACAGTTATATAAATACACATATCATAATGCAATCGCTATATTGATCTCTTAAATATCTTGTTTTTTACATGTAGTATTCCTATTAACTATTTTTACCAAGAAATATTACCGTAGCATTATACTCCTTATCTCTATTTTGAGTAACTACCATTTGTTTGGTTTTAACATTATCTATTAGCATGAAATATTCGATTTTCGAAGAGGTTTCTTCATTGCACAATTCATTTTATTAGTTTAGTTAATTTTCATTGAATTTCAGACCTTGATGACCTACATGCAAGCAATGAATACACACTTATTTTGTACATGTTTGCGAGAATGAAAGAATAACAAAAAACATTACCACATTTATAAAATATAATATATTCAGTAAATTTTGTCATAACCAAGCTTTTTCTCCTGTGCGATTTGTTACATTTTGTTCTAATTCTGAATCAGAGTATATTTTGGCCGAGACAAACAGGCATTATTGTACCTTTTTATACTGCATTTCAGATCGCTAAAACATAGTTGTACTCTGAATCGCAGTATATATTGTAATATCATATGACAGGTAACAGGAAGCCATAGTGTACCACGTATCCACGTACAGCTGTGCTGAATACAGAGTGCCAATACACGTCTGGTTCATCCAAAACTAGTTTCTGAGAGGAATTAGAGAATATTAATAAAACTATGCAAAGAAGGAAAAAAATACTGCAAGGGTGACTGGAAACTGAAACTGATCATGAAACTGGACTAAATTTGCCAAGGGAATTCTGTCGCATGTGGATACTTAAATATGGACAAGTTTTATAAGGTTAAAAATTATAGGTAACAATTTAAAAATGTAATTTAAAAAATTATTATAGGCAATCAAAAAGCCACTGTAATCGAATAAGGAAGTAATTTGTTTAAGGTATTTTATTGTTTCATATGCTCAATTGTACATTAAAAATTGTAAATTTAGGCCTTAAAAAAAATAATTAGAAAAAATACACTGTCAAGTATCTGAATTATGCATATATATTAGTTTGTCCTAATATATAGTTGTAGGGGCTCGTACATAAATGTTCTTTTTTAAATAAATATAATTTTTCATGATTGTAAAACGTGAAATTATTCCCTAAGTAATAGAAGACAAACAAGAGGAAACCACTTAAGTAAGGTGTAACTGCTCAGTAGTTATATACCCCTAAAACGTTTAGATGCTGTTTAGAAACACACTACTCAGATAAAATAGGATAAATACAGAAATAGTAAAATGTAACAGTAAATTTATTTATTTACACTAATGCTACTATATTGATATTGAAAATAAAATAAAAATTTAAGTTACTATGTTAAAAACCAAACCTCCAAAAAAATAAAATCTGCTCCCAATAGATAACGAAAAATTAAATTTACACTAATACAACAGACAACACTGAAAACCTAGGAGTGCTATCTATCATATCCTAAAATCTATAAAACAAAAACACCAAAAACTTTAAAATAAAAAACCCTGTACATGGTAAATGATTTACACGGCTTCTTTAGTATAGAGATCTAAAAAGGTACAATATTCTAGACACCATATTTGTACGTTAAATGGCAAGATTATTAAAATGAAAGTATTTTGAAAGTGATGGAAATATAAGAAAACCGTGGTCAGGAATCATACAACAAACGCTGATAATGTGGGTAGACCTCCCATGTTGGTATGTGCAAGCCAAACTCTAATGCTACCAGAACAGCAAATTCTGCCGCCATTAGTTCCTTGTGATTCAATCGAAATACACTCTCAGTTTTCTCAATAAGCAATTTCAATGCATCCCCTTTGACATCATTCAGTTTGGCAGAGAGTAATAAGCTGGCTCCTGCACAAAGTTTGCGGTTTTGTTTGTTGATAAGTCCTCGTAATATCAGTTTTTCAAAGTATACATACGCTTGGGCAACAGTTACTAGGTCAACATTACATTCTTGTTTTGCAATTTTCTTCATTTCTTTCTTGAGACTGAAAAATAAAACAGTAATCATATAAGAATATAAGTATAGGTTACAGCTATCATGTTAAGTATAGGTTACAGCTACTATAGTTTTTCAAAACATTGGTCAGCTGCGTCATGGAGGAAATGTTGTATGTCAGCTGGTCATGAGAATGTATCGAAATTGAAAAAAAAAATCTTTGAAAGCGAGTGAAATGTTTTTACCTGACATGATTCATGTATAAATATGTAAATATTGGTCAACCATGTGTATCGTGCGACAAAGACTGTCAGCTAGAGCAATAAAGCATAATTACGCTCATACATCCAAACGGCTCACAGTTTTTAGTGTTTTTCACGAACAGCGACCATAAAATTACCGAGATACCAATTTTGAGCCGATTCTGACCATAAATGACAAAACTGTCCGCCATCTTGAATATTAATTTTAACAAAAAAATGGTGATCAGCGACATCAAAATTCCACTCCAAGTGACCAATTTTGAGTTCATTCAGACATTAACTGGCAAAAATGACCAGCAACTTGGATCCGCCATCTTGAATATTTATATCAAATTCTTGATCTTTGTCGCCATTTTTTTTCGTAACTTTTTTAACCATCACCATCACTCGTCATTGGTTCGTGTTATAAACTGTTTATTTCTATAAAGAAAGTACCTTTTTCGTCTGTTTCTGCACCAAATAGGAAGAAATACTATTTCAGACGCTTAAATATGTCCATTTTTCCACGCTTCAGGCCAAAATTGGCTTTAGCTTAAGATCTCTCTCTAACACATTAAATATTACAGTTAAATTATCTTGCTAAATTGCCTAACAAAATACATAGTGTTTTGAGTGCTGGCACTAACGAATTATACATCAGCCCCTTTTCTTAGAAACTCGATCGGGCAGCTGTTGCTTTTAGTGCGTCTTTGTTCCCTAAATCCCTACCAGTCAGATCAGTTGAGTCATAAGTCATATTAAAAAATTTGACTTGTTTACAAATATTTTTAAAAAAATTTAATGACCCGCTGACGAACAACCTCCATGATGAGCTGACTAGTTTTTTAAACTATTATAATCACACATATATAATTTATTAGAAAAAAATTAAACAAAAATTTGACTTATTGGAAAAAATCAAATAATAAATTTAAAAGATCAAATTTTTTCAACAAGTGGTTCTCTATATGGCTTCGTACTATGTGTGTTGGAATCAATCTGTCTCGCACACTAGAGTCAATTTGGTCTCAAGAGGGCCCCTAGCAGGAAAATTTTGGAGTTCTGATTTCTACATTCTACATGTTTTTTGGGGTGCTTAATCCGAATCTGAGGTTTGCTAACAAACTTTCGTGATGCAACAAAAAAATGTAAAATATTAAATTTCTTGTCGGTTTCTTGCTTATAACTTGGAAACTATCAACTTTTCATAAATACGTCCATATTTAAAATGAAAGCACATAAAATTTCCTACAAATGTCACTGTTTAGATTTTTCTCTGAAGAACCGCCAGGGCCCAAGCGCTAGTTGAAAATTGGCGTATTTTAGGCTGTCCGCAATTTTGTGATATCATGCCTGCTTTGCTTAATCAGGGGAAACTAAAATTTTAAAACCAGTCATTGATGCTTTCAAATAATAATAAATGTAAAAATGCTACCAACACAATTGTAGATGTCAAATAGGATGGATAAATAGTGAAATTTGTAGGAAATTTGATGTACTTTCATATTGGATAACCAGGTAATTTATGAAAAGTTGATAGTTTCCAAGTTATAAGCCAAAACTGCCAAAAATAGTTTTAAAATATTTTTTTTCGATGGTGCGTCACAAAATTTTAGCAAACCTCAGATTCCGATTCAGCAAATCAAAAATACCACATAACTTTCCTGGTAAAAACATAATTTTACTGGATTAACATAATAAGGCCAAAAAGACGTTTGCCTCTCGGATTATTAAGTGTGATATTCAAGTATAAATAAGTGTTGCCAGTTGACACAAGCGACAAACCTCTTTCAGAATAGATATAGAAGCTTTTAATACCAAATATTTTCATTAAATTTAGTCCAAAACAAATAATTACTGTTACAGTTAGTTAGCAAATATTTATCTACTTGAAATTAAATTTTATAGTTGGAAACAATATACTTTTCACATTACAGTTTATAACCACTAGATCACACAACACCTTATCCGAAAATTATTTTACCGTACATGCAGGTGAAACCAGAAATTATTTGACGAGACATCATTTTAATTTTTACAAGGAATTAGGTGCCACGTGGTGTAGTGGGTGATCTCCACTATGTAAGGACTTGCGGGAGGGAAAGTCTGTATATTTATATGTAAAATTGGATATCTTACCTTCTCAATTTACTTAACGAGAGTTGTATGTGTGGGAACTTATCTCTAAATTTATCATTAATCTCTTTTTTCAAATCAGATGGCTTCACATAGTCAATGACAGATGTCATGTATGAAGTGAACGTTAGCAGTGTTCTATGTTTACCAGCGATAAGTTCTGGATCATCTAACAGATCTGGATGATAAACGAAAGTAGTTAAACTGTCATCTTTTGTATCCGGTGGAGATGGGGCAGCTACTATATGAGATGCGGCCCTCTGGGCAGCACTTTGGTCATAGGAAAAACACCTAGAAAATGCAATTGTGATGTATGATTGATGTAAATAGTTTGTGAATATTTATTGTTATGCAAGCATAAAAACTTATTATCTATTTAGTAAATAACTATTTATTGTTATTATTTAATTCATAAATCTTTCAATATTTAGATTTATTAAACTAAATGTAATAAATATAAATACAGAAAACTGGAACCTATTTGCCAACTATTTTTATATTTTAGAGGAACTGTACTTTTAAGCAAGTCACCTTCCTCCTAGTTGACTCGCTTTAAAAGAAAAGGAAGAAAAGGCTACAATAATATAAAATCTTCAAAACACAAGATAATTGGAATAACTATAATAGTGAGGCTTAAAGCTGTATTTTAAGAGTACCGTTACCTGGCAGATAAAAGCACCAAAATTGGTATGAAGGTACAGTGGCGATTAGTTGAAACTAAACGATTTTATTTACTTCATGTAATGGGCATTTGAACTAGATTTTCAAATATCAACACAAATACGTGTATTTGAAAGCTAACTGATAGTTATTCACCTCGTTTAACTTTGTTTCGAATATAAATCTGTTTAATAAAAAAATAAATATTTAATATAGCAATTCGAACCGCCTCATTTGACCATGAGGCTCAATGACGTCACACAGCCTGGAATTAAGTTGGCAGCATTGTTTGTCAGAACGCCTAAATAACCCATGCCCACAGCTGTAGTTGTTTACGCTCAGTTTTGTGGTTATGTTTTGTGTGTTCCTCTACGAATTGTGTTTTGATTTGTTTCTGTACATTATTTTAAGAAAATGGAGTCAGGACATTCTAAAGGAAGTGCAGATGGACTGCCGAAACTTGATTTTAACATGGTGGACGAGTTTCACATGTCAAATTGAAATTATTTATCAGCAGAAGTCAAGTATCACCACAGTCAATTCCAACGTCACCTGTCAAAAAGCATAGGTCGTAGGCTCTGTGACGTCACTAAGGAAGGATATATGACGTCACGTATAAGCGCGCGCATTATTTCCGCACTTTTGAAAAAAAAAAATTCGATAGAAATCGTGCTCAAAAAAACAAAAAAATGCGGCGGGATTTTTTATAAAACACTATCACATAAAGCAATAAAAATAATTCGTAAAAAGGACCATTACGGCTTTAAATTTATGAAGTACCTAATGTGTAGATGCCTGTGGAATTATTTATTTGATATGTCAAAAGGGACTTCTTGTTAAATTTATTTCCAATTCATAATTTTAAACCATGGTGAAGCTTACAGATGCGGAAAATACACGCATCGTAAATTATTTTAATGCTGCGTGCTAAGTGCTATTGCCAACAAGTTAGCAAAAGTTGCAAATTTAAATATTAAAAAAACGTTGCAAGGTGAGGATTTCGCATATGATCATGGGGAAGGAGCTGCAAGGAGAAGAAATTTGATTCAAGATGAAGAAAAGATAAATTGGTTTAAGAAGCGACCCGTTTGATACGGCTGCAACAGCTTGTCGCGGTACGTAGCTTGTGTAGATTACTGTTGA
This sequence comes from Tetropium fuscum, assembly GCA_964058915.1. Lineage (NCBI taxonomy): Eukaryota > Metazoa > Arthropoda > Insecta > Coleoptera > Cerambycidae > Tetropium > Tetropium fuscum. The sequence goes on from CAXKVY010000239.1 coordinate 196,567, forward strand.
ACTTTTTTGGAAGCACCTATTAAATATTGTTTTAAAATAGTGTTAATTGATTTAATTTGTTTGTTTTATGTTTTAGCTAGATTTAAAAATAAGTATGGCCCTGTTATGGCTTTGGAATACCAAATTATAATCTAAACATCGTCATACGTTGTGATACTGACTTGAAATTCATAAGTCTGTACAATGGAAAGCTACATGATGCTAAAATAACAAAAAAAGATTCGTTTGCTTTCAACTTCACGCCACTGTACCTACAATATAAATAAATACTCCTTTGTTTCTGCATAGCGATTGTGCGACGTTATTATTAACGACCGGACCGCTTCATATTATCCGAGTTACTGGAATTTTTAAATTTCGCATGCTATAAAGAATCATTGCGCCTAAAGAATGAAAGTTTTCGGTCTTTCGTTTAAATTTTCTTCCCAACATGTTACATGAAATTCCCAAAAAAAAGTTTTTTGATTGGTGAAAATTTGCCTGCGTAATTTCTGAACTGCCTAAGTTAGCGATGTTTTAAGCATATTTAAAATGAAAATTAACAAACATTTTATACTACGAAAGAAGCACAAAAGTGTGTTTGAAATAAAAAAAAACATGTTGATAGCTCAACTAGGTACGGAGATATTGGAGTGAATATATAAATGAATTTAAACAATTTAGAAGTCACTGGCGCGGTTCATGACTAGATATGCTAATGATTTGGTGTAGAAATTGATTATGATACAACCTGTCAGAAATGTAATATATTTGTCTCAACTCAAGTTTTATTATTTAATCATAATAGTTGACTCAACTGTTGTTTAGTTTCAAGGTTAGTATTATGTAAATATGAATGTTAGCATAAAACAGTGCAATTCTGTTTGGTAAAATGATCCCTATCAAAAATAAATAAATTTAATGTGTAAACAAAAATCGCTTTATTATGTTAGCCAATAAGAAAAGAATTTGGTAGAGTTGCCGAGCCTATTGAATAAATAATGTATTTACTGGACTGAAATTAATGCCACAACCAATATTTTCTGGAACCAGCATCAAATAAAAGTGATTACACGTGTCTCGGCTGTCCTTATCGGACTTGCTCTTCTCGTTCATTAAGTACATCCCAGGCACAAAAGAGGTCGCGATTAATACATTTTCAATAAATTATATTAATATCAGTTAAAACGTTGAAATGAGCAATAGATTATAAATGTTATTGATCAACCAAATTATATAACGTCTGGTCAAAAGCATTAGTACCATCACAGCCTACATTTAGTTACTCAAGCTATATCAACTACTTATATTACCATTTGTATTCTGGTTGCCAAGTTAACACTTTTGTCCTGTAAATTTAAACAAAGTGAGACATGAAATAAATGTTAACAAGCTGTCGTTAAGAAAAACTGAATGAATGATCGTGTGCTTCATAAAATGCCATATATTTCTTTATATATCTTTTGCTAGAAAATTTAAAGAAATTTATTTATAACAACTTACAAAGCACACTAAAACTACATGAACTGCATCAATTGAATAGAAAATGTATTACCTGGCTACAACATGACGATTTCGCCTTGATCCATCATGGGAATGCTCTATTGGATCGTCAATTGTATTTCTCTTTGCAACATCTTTTACTGGTTTCGACGGTATAAGTAAATAACCATAAGAGTCCTCCTATACAACAAACAGTTAAAAATTATTGCATATTATGCTACGACAAAGAAGTTTCAAATAAGTTAGCGGGTATGACAACGAGAAACACCAATTTTCACCCAGAAAATGTGTCTTCTTACGCCCGGTTGTACTAGCTGAATCACATATGACTACTAATGTTAAGTTACAGCATCGTTTGCAGCCGTTTAATAGCCTTGTAAGCTACATAATAGATAGGTTATGCAATACAATAAAACCTCTATATTCAACCACCTTTTGAAAGGGGTCACCTCTAAAAAAGGACAGTTTTCATATTACCAAAACCAATTTGAGTCTGACCCTTATTTCTATTCCAAATGAATGTCAAACCGGCCAAATATCTGCGATCACCTGCCAATCCTGCTGATGCCGAGAGTCTAAGCCAGAGAGCTCTCTCGGTTTGTTTTTTAAGCTGCGCCAATTATATATGGATATACCGGTACTAATGACCTCTCTAATAGAGGCACCCCCCTGAAACAATCACAACTGCTTCAAATACAATTTTACTCATAAAATACATGCAATTGTACCCCTCATTACTGGCCATAAATTTATTAGCAAATATTTATGTACTAAAATTTTTCTACCCTTCCTAGGTACATTTTATGGCTATTTCCCTTAATATCAAAACCCTAAGGGATTAAGAGGCTATAGTTTTATAGATTTCGAGTTGAGCTAGTTTATGTTCAACTGTGATTTTGTTACATTCATGTCGCTAAAAAGAAAACGTCTGCCTTTTAAGCCAAAATTGATATTTTGTGTAAAGTTAAAAAATTTCCCCAAACTGAATGACTATTGACCAAATAATTTACAATTGGTTCTCTGCAAAGCCAGAAATAAAAATCTCCCCATATATGGACCTCTAATAAAAGAAAAACTAGAAGCACCAGAAAGTTTAAAAATTATGAGTTATAAGGTCTCAAATGGATGGATGGTTACAATTTTTTGTCAAAGACAGGCTAGGCTTTAAAACGATTTGTGGTGAATCAGCTGATGTTGACCTGGATAGAAGTTGAAGTTTGGAAAACTAAGCTAAAAGTAATATTAAATGACTATTTCATCAAAAAATGGGTACAATGCTGACAAAACCGGACCTACATTGTAATGCCTAACAAAACGTTGACTTTGTTTAGTGAATCTTGCTCGACATGATTGCATAAAATTCAGCTTGGATTTACTAGGATACTGCCTAGTTTCATCCAAAAGTAGTTTTACACACTTAAGTTAAACGTCATACAATTAATGTACCATATGGAGCATGTACTCCAATTAAACACAAAATCGAAACAATTAAATTAGTTTTTCAGGAAATTTTAACTTCTTAAAAAACTTAAATTTATTTTTAAGAAACCACGATGCGTGGACTTCTTGAGTGCCTTTAGCTGAACTCTCTGCATTGTTTAAAATGTCTATGAGAAAGATTGAGCATTTAATTTGGGCAAATATGGAAGGTGACAAGGAAAATCCATTAATTATAGGGAAGATGTAAAAACCCTCGATGCTTTAGAGGATCTCATATCAACAAACTGCCTTTAAAATGGGTATCCAATAAAAAAGCTTGGATGACAACAGAAATTTTGACTCTGTGGCTAAAAAATTTGACGAAAAAACCAGGAAACGAAATGTCACTGTCAGCCATTGGATCAAGGGATTATTCATAATTTTAAAATGGCTTATAGAAAATGTTCAAGACTTCTGACATTCACAAACAGTAAAAGTTCTTTCTCTATTAATTTAACTTTAGTTAGCGCTTAACGTTTTATCAGCTACAATTTCAAAATGTTTTGCAAAAGCAGGATTCTTGGAAATTGTCTAGCAAGACGAAGATTTCGATAAGGAAGATGAACTTCCACTGGCACAGCTTTTTCCTGAATTACATGATATAAGCCATTATGCATGTATTGATAACAATGTTTTGATCGAAAATCCTAATTTTGGCTTTGAAGAAGTAATCAATGAATTAATTGATGATAAGATTGGGACTTAAATGCTTTAAAAACGAAATTATGCTTTAAAATTCTAGCTACACTTTTGCCCGACTCCTTGACTCTACTATCTGTACTATCTTATGACATTGACCCAAGATTTATACACTAACAGATACCATTGCAAAATGTGCTTTTTTATGATGCAGTTTAAGAAATCACTTATCGAATACCCGCGTAATTGTATATATTTAAAAACATGTTATTGTATTTAAAAACATGTTATTATATAAGGAAGTTCAGGAAAACAGGCATCTATAATCAAAGGAAATGAACACAGCAAATATTGATAAAATGTTAATAACACTGATAAATAAGTGTTTACGTTTGCATTTAAAAAATATTTTGTATGATTTATACTGTATACATTTTATATATTCGATATTTCAGTTTGTTTGGGAAAAAAACTACATTTTTCACTTAAAGAATTACTTAACTCGCGTTAACCGTATTGTGAGGAGTGGGCTCATACGAATGCGTTGCCACTGCAGTATCTCTACTGAAATGAGTAAACAAACAAAAAGTTTCATACCTTAAGCATCCGGTCCATAATGTTTTGAACGTAGTGCTCATAGCGCAGGTTAACTTTCCACTAGTAACAACAACAATTATTGTGTTCTACTGACAACGTTGGTAAAGGTGACTACGGACTTTTTTTACTACTTGTTATAAAGCCGTAATATGCAAATCACATTTACGTAATAGAATTAATTTGGACAGTTACATACTTTTTTTTTACATTGAAAATACAGTAAAGTCCGGATATAACGACCCTCAAGGGGCCGGTGACACTTAAGTCATACTAACTGGACGACGCACAAAATGAACGATTACATTTGATTCACCAGCTTCTAAATGATGTATATGGCTGTAATGCAGTGATTACCAACTTCAAATTTAATATGTAGAAGCCAGCTAATAGAGACGAGGCGAATTATATCAAAGTAAAATGAATTTATTCTGCGAGTTTTTCAACGTAGTTTTAGACAGTATTAATTTAATTACAAAGCGCTTGCAGAGCTCAACAATTGATATTGACCGAGCTTGCAATTTAATTTATGATGCAAAAAAGAACTTGTCATGGATGACGGAAAATTCCGCTAGTGCAGAGAGATCTTTTTCAAAACTCAAACTTTTTAAAAATACTTGCGCTGTATAATGACTGAACTTAAGAGTGAGTGCTTTGGCTTTGCTTAACATAGAACATGAACGAATGCGGACATTAGACTTGGATCGGCTGACTGCCAAATAATAATCATAATGTTAAAACAATTAAATAATGTTAAAACAACGATGTTTTGCAAAACATTAACTAAGATGATAAGTCCATTGGTTCAAAATTAATGAATTTTTTCTGCTCGGGTTATATTTATTTTATCTGGGTGTACTTATTTCATCTGTACGGGTGAGGGGGGCCTACACCTTATTACCGCCGCCACTGCCAGTCGCTAAGTAAAAATTCATTTTGGTCGGTATATTATGTTACCCATGGTAAATAAGAATCGTCATACCTGGCCATCATGACCTCTCTCAATGCCTAATGAATCAAATGGATCTAAACCATCACCAATTGAGGATAAGGGTCTAGGTCCTGAAGTCGTTCTCTTTCTATGTGTATCACGCTTTGACTCTGACCTAAAATAATTGTGCTTATTTGTTACCTTATGTACAAATAAAAATTGATGGAATATTATACGAATAATTACCTGTTATTTTTCTTATAGGGTATAACCGAGAAAACAAAAAATGGCAAATGCTTTGACGCAACCATAACTATTCGCTCATCGTTAAATTTATGATCCTTTGTAGGCTTGAAGATCTTAATATCTTTGTGTATCTTTTCGGGTATAACTGCGGGTGATGGACAAGTTTTAGCTCGGGCAATTATAGGTCCTAAGCTTTCGGAACTGCTTCCGTATGTATGCCTGTCTGCCTCACTAGAAACTGATGTCTGATGTGGAAGTTTCTTGCGGAGCTTGGCCACTATTTTTCTTTCAGGATCTTTGCCTAAGGCCAGCGCTCTGAAATTTTAATTTTGTAATTTAATTTATGTAGTAATTATTAGATAGATAGATTTTTGATTCTCATATACATAATACGAGTATATAGATAAAATATATAAACATAATCAATGAATCAGTAGGTATTACTTACAAAAGCTAGAGCATTCAGAACGAAAAATAGTTATGTTGTTAATAGAAAAGAAAATAGGTATCATTATTACATATAAGAGGTCAAATAATAGAACATTGCGAAAAAAAAATTGTAGAAAAAATATTAAAAAATACTGATGCCATTAATTGCAGACATTGTAGATATTTGCAGAGAGTCATGCTTTTTTTTTCTTCTTTTCCCCTCTTTTACATAAATATAGTGTTAAGAAATTCTTTCCTTCGGATCTTAAAAAGTAGGTATATCTCAAGAAGTGTTTTAGCGGTTCTTTAAATTTGTTAAAATATATAATACCTACTGTTATTTTTTTAAATTTCATATTGACATTATACTATATACTTAGGTAGCTAAGTTTTGATGCTAGTTTAAAAATGCAAATACATGTTATATAATATCGATTGATTTTTTTATACTTATTTATTATCTGTATATTCTTATGCCATATAATCCATCAATACAAAATAAATAAACATTACTTCTGATATTACCAAAACTAAAAGTTTAGACTTTTATTATCACCTGGTCGACTTCAGATATGAAAATGCTATACTGATATCCAGTTTGTCATTACTGTTTACCGAGTGTAATATACTTGGTAAAGTATAATATACTGGGACGCCCTATAACACATTATGTTATACGACTTCGTGATCCTTGTGAACCAAATTAAATTTGACAAATGGTCAAATCTCATGTTTTAGAATTAAATTTCATATAATAGGTAGTTGCAATTTTGAGATTTAATAATTTTAAGTAGATAGGTAGGTACAGCTTGTCAAGAATGGGAATGTGGGTGAGAAATTTAATAATAAACATGCGTTTCTGTGTTGTAGAAAGAGTGAGGCGATTTCATAAGTGTAAGGCGACAAAAGATGAGCCGATATTGAGAAACTGACCACCATTCCTATTCTTGATTAGCTGCATGTAGTAATATCTACATAATTTCTTAAGCATACACTCAATTAATAATTTCAATAGTAGGCCAGACAACAGGGCATTTAAACATGGGTTACCTGGAAAAAAAAGGATATGAAAATTGGTAGGTACATTTTGAGATTCTGAGAAAAAAACTAAATTTATCCAACTCCTCCCTTCTGCTTTCGCGACAATATTGGAAATATTACGCCCAAAATGTAACATAATTTTTTATAAATAAATAATTATTATATTATAATCCTTATATTAATATTAGGTAGGTATTGTTATTATCACAATTTACCATTATCATTATAATGAAACTAAGAAACTAATAAATAATCCAGCATAAATTTCAATTTCATATTAAACAAAAAGTAAGATTATTAGAAAATAATGTTTTAAAGAAAAGCTGTAGAGATCTTTATTCAATATTCTACAATTTAAAATTAAACTTTTTTCCAGGATGGAAAAGAGATATATATCGAAAAAACTGATTTTAGGCGTCATTTCTTCAATATGGTGGCGGTGGGGGGAGGTTGGATAAATTTAGTTTATTTATTTTAGTTTATCAGAATCTCAAAAGGTACCACTGTACCAATTTCCATCTCCTTCTGATGTTTTTCCAGGTAAAATGATATATTTTCTGGCATAAGTATAGTCATAATATATATGCAAATGGTAGGTTCACATTGAAAAAAATCCGGTAGTCAGTTTTGCTACTGTTGCCAATGTTTTTTGGGGTGCTGAATCCGAATTTAGTTATCCAAAAACATTTCCTGGTGCGTTTTGAGGTATTCGCAAAAAACAGGAAATTTTCCCACTTTTTTTGGGTTTGTGAATTTCAAAAGTATATGTGGTAGCAAAAAAATCACTATTACACTATTGCATTTTCAGTTCAGACTATCTTCAAGATGGTCTGAAGATGCAGCTCCCAATCACCTTTCATTGATGATGAGATGCTTTCATTTCACACCGTGTAGCTTCTGTGAATGAGGAACAGCAGAAACATAGCGCTGATAACACCTCAATTAATCTGTGAGACCCAAACTTCCTGTACAACAATGAATATAACCCAAAAAGTCATGGAAAGGGTTTAGATGGGATCATTCCAAAATAATTTAATAATTTTTTTTGTGCAAATTTTGAGACAAACTGTCAACCAATGGGTGACTCAATTAGGAGTCAACCAACTGGTTGACTCATAATTGGTCTGGGTCTATTACAGGCATCGCGTCGTTCTGTGCATAAATTAAAGCTAAATAGATTTGCTACAACTTCAGTCTTAACGATTTTCGTCGTGGGCTCGGTATTTTTCCTAATATTTGGCACAGAACATTTAACAGCACACAGTATATATTTACATATTTGGCACACAATATTTAACAGAAAACAAAATTAATTTTTAGGAAAAAAATGATAATTTCTGAAGAGCTGTATTAGTCCAATCATATTAGGATAAATAGAAAAAATATATAATGTTTTGCCATTTGTGGATTATACCCGACAAAGTAAGACTATAAAATCGAAAAAGTTATAAACTCTTTGCTTCATCCCCAAAAGCTTCAACAGCTTCAACATTAGCTTCACCACATCAGCAATCCCATCGTACTTACCTCTAAGTGCGAACATGGCGAGATAAATTTTTGCAACTGGATCTGTGGGGCAGAAAGAAAATTCAACACCATCTAGCCTATCTACACTACAAGAGCACCAGCTCCATCTTCAATTTTATCATTAATAACTTGTAATTCTAAACAAACATATAGGAAAAGATGCGGCTGTGCAAAAGGGGGCAAATTTCATAAGGAATATTTTTAGTGAGTATAAAATTTTCTGTGAGATACCGGTTTCAAGAAAAACACAAAAAAACGCCAGAGCATGCACATTTGTGATGGTTTTTGGGGGAGAAACGACCACTTCACGGTTTATAACTTTTTTGATTTTAGAAAGTTACTTTGACGGATATACCTAATCCCCAAATAGCAAAACAATATAATTTATTTTTCTATTCTTCAATTTATTGTCTAATATGATTGGGACTATATCTCAGAAACTGTTGGAACTTCACAGCTGCGGTCGAACTCAAATTGTAGTAAACATAGTTTACGTTAAAAAACGATGGTAAAACCAACTACTAGATTTCTCGCCATGTGAGGCCGTGTTTTAACACTGATTGCCTGGGTTAGGTATCAGCAATACACAATTAATTATTTAAAGACTGCAAGAATATATTTTAAATTACAGTTGGCAGGTAATTTGCTTTAGTTAAATTTTTTAAGTTTTTGTTGACTGGTTTTTATGGTATAAAAAATTCACTTAAAAAAATGTCTCTTTAAAATGTTAATAAAATGGTAGGTACCTACCTATATATCTGATATTTTGAACTGCAGAAAAGCACAAAAATGGACTTTTTATTGCAATTTGATGCATTTTTTACATTGCGATTTGACGTGATTTTTAATGTAACTTGAAAATTATTTCTTATACTTAACTCATCTGATAATTAATAATTTTAAATAAACTCATTTCTTCAAGTATTTTACATGTCAACACAACACAACATGAACTAGTAAGCTCGCATGTTGAAACGTAGGTCTGTCAAATAAGTAAAAGACGCTTCTGTGAGGCCGTTTAATAGTGGACAGTCATGCTGTTGAGTTTAAAAATACTGTCTAATACAATGAGATATAACCAAATCTGAACTACAATTCTGATTTTGACAGCCAAATGTCACCTTACCTCGTACTTAGTACCTATTAGCAAAGTCAATAGATATTTACACGGTGGAAATTTAGGGGCAATCCAAACCACGTGACAAAATCAGAATTCAATATGGTGCCGAGGGGAAAGGAAAGCTGATTTAAATGCATTTTCGAGTATTCTCAATGTAAACATAATTGCTTGCCCTCCGCGCCATATTGATTTTTGAATTTTGACAGGTTGTTTGATTGCCTAATACTTTTAGGTAATAACCCCAAAAATTTAGTGGACATCCTAATAAACTACATAAAGCTAGATAGGGAATATTAATTATTTTGAAACATTTTTAGCTTTACCGTTCTTTAGATGATTTGCGTTTTAGAGTGTATTCATCAATATGGGCTTTAATAGGTGTGAGAATATTCTCAGAGTCCGAGCTTAAGGAATGCACATCACTGCTATTTCCGGGCCTATATTTATATTTTTTTATAGGTTTTTTTAGTCCACCACCGGCTTTATCCCTCAATAAATTTTGTTCAACATCACTGAAACAGTCGTCAAGGCCATCTGATTCTTCTGCCAGAATTTCATTAGTACACAAGAAAGGGACTTTCATGAGAGCCCCATTACGAGGAAGCAAGGATAATCTAGTGTCTCTGTAGCTACCATCAAGAGATATATTAGATAAAAATGTAACAGCGGCAATTCTACGCCGTGAACGATTTCTTTTTAATGAAGTTGCCATTTATTGCTTTTTATTATTTTATCACTAGCTGTTATGTCACTGACACAACATTAAAAACATAGTTCTTTTGTTGCACATGTTTGAAGATTTTTTAGTAGATATATAGAATTCGATACTGTTTAATAAAAATAATATTAATGCCGCGCACATTTTAAAATTAAATTCACAAATAAATTAATTAAAATATTGTCTTTATTTGGCAATCAACACACACGACGAAGAACTTCATCAGTTCACCCCACCAGAAATTCTATTTAATTGCACCTTACACTTTACCACACCAACCACGAACTCAACCAAAAATACTAGATTTCGCCAGAATCAGACCAGAATTAACTGCGCATTTGTATAAGTAAGCTAAGTTGGCTATTCCGATATTTGACAGTTCAGTTGCGATCCGTGTTGTGTGTTGTAATAATTGTATTTATGATTTTTACATAGACATTTTTATGAATAAAATAGGGTTAAGAAAGCTAATCCTTGGAAGTGACTGACGGTTGTGTTGTGTCACATAGAAAATTAAAATATAATGGTTGTGTCATCATTTGTGTATTCACTGATTGACTGATTCCATAGACAAAGAAATAAAAACTGATTCCCTGTATTCTTTTCTGTTATCTATTGTCATATGACATGAAAACTGTTTATCATTATCGGTAGCTGCTATTTAAATTGTTATTTACCTAGATTATATCCAATTCAAACACTGAAAATATTTTTTTCGACCTCAAAATATCAGTCATACCCATACCTGCATCTCAAGTACCTGTAGAGGTTTCAGGTAATGATAAAATTATTGCTAATTCGTTCAGTGTGACATTTCACTAAAATATCTTTGTGGAAATTTTGGCAACTTGGATCTTTTGGTACGAATAATATATATCTTGTTAATTAATTATTATATGGAATATAGTAATAGGTAGTATTACTAATTTTAATATACATTGTAATTTGCTAATATATTCCTGCACTTTTAGGTTGATGTCCCAAATTTAAAAATGACTCCAAAACCAACCAGTAATCTTTTAAAACAACTTCGAGCTTTGATGCAAAACACAAAGTATGTAACCGAGCCCATTCATGCCTATATTGTACCATCTAATGATGCACATACTAGTGAATATTTAGCAGATTGTGACACATTTAGAGCATTTATTTCTGGATTTGATGGTTCAGCTGGAACTGCGGTCATAACACATAATGAGGCTGGCTTATGGACAGACGGTAGATATTATTTACAAGCATCTCAGCAATTGGATTCCAATTGGATTCTTATGAAAGAGGGTATACCAAGTACGCTCACTGAAGGTATACTTACTTTGTAGTATTTGTATGTTTGCTATTCAAATCTGAGATAATTTCTATAGCTTTGATTATTTTATATTGAAGAATATGTGTTAATAGAAATAATATATTTTGATTACAATGTACAAAACTTAGTATGCCTACCTAGAGTATACCTAATACTCTTGGTTAGCCAAGGAATCCTAACTAAATTGACATCGTAGGAACTTCAATTCTTTTATGTTGGTCAAATGCTCAACATTTTTTATTTTTATTTATTCTATTCTATCACCCACAGATATTTTGATCTATATCCCATATCCATTATTTATATTCACAATGCACACACAACGACATACACACGGACACTAACTAATAGAAACACAACAAAATGATCAACACATATGCAATGGTAAAATATGCAAAAAACGCTAAATTAAGTGAGAAAACCTTAAAATCAGATGAAATGACACTAAAGACAGCGACTGTGACTAATTATTTATCAAAATTTGCCACCCTTTGTTAAAATCACATTATTATCTCTTAAAATCGGTTTCAAATAAAGAAAAATATAGTCATGAAATCATAATGTTTGAAAAATTATTTTTCTACGTTCATGCAAAAAACAAAACTTCATTGAACTATATTTAGTGCAAAAACTGGTTTTTTATTACACTAGTGCAATCAATTTTTTATTGCACGCTGTCATTCTCTACATGTTTTCACAATAATAAACATCATGACATGTCACATAATGTCATGATATTAATGCCACCTAAATTAAACATTTTTTGGTTTTTGCATGAACATAGAAAAAAATATTGTATACCTACAACTCGTACAAAAAGTGTTTATTGCACTCAACGTGATGTCCAACAAGGCCATCAGGCCGAGTGTCTAATTTGACGAGTCTAATTTCACATCGCGTGCAATAAACATTTACTTTTTGCACTTGTTGCATATATAACTATAGGATTGATTAGATCTATTTATACTTGAATACTTCATACTTTCACTCTTAAAAATATATACGGGTTGTGAGACATTGATGTAAAACTTCTTGAGGATTTAATTTTTCATTTCTAGATAGTGGCGTTGCATCACTATTATAGGTGTGTGATCTGCGAGGCTTCTATAGCGCCATAGGCAAAAATGTCAAATTTCGCAAGGTTAGGCGTTTTAAAAATTAAAAATAAAAATTTCAACTGAAATTAATTGTATAGTCTTTTTCAGCTATCTTGGCGTGTGTATGCATCAATTTAGGCGTTATATTTGTTGTTTTTGGTCAATTTTTAAAATCAAATTTAAAGTCACATTGACAGTTCTACATATTAATATATTTTCAATAATGTCTAACTGTGCTAGTCTAACTAAAAACAGAGCCGACAATTTATAATAAATCTCCTAAAATACTTCAAGAGCGGAAAAGAAAATAATGGACCCTTGCTATTATTATCTTCCGTCCATCAGAGAGTTGCTGATGCCTTAAAAATAAGTTTAAGAAGCATTACCCATATAATGGAAGAGTCTACATCTGGTAAACCTCTTATGGCTATTCAACGCAATTTGTGTACTTTGATGAAACATGCATTTTTGCGAAAGGAGGATTTAAAAGAACGTGGCGTGAACGTAAAGATAACAGTATAAAAAAGTGTGAAATAGGCCACACAGGAAATGGTAAGCGTTTTGTTGTGCTACACGCTGGAGCTAGGCTTGGATTCATAAAATATGCGTCATTACTGTTTTCTACGAAGTCAAAGTCGGCGAACTACCACAATTCAATTCTTTTAAGAAATGTTCGAAAAACTGATTCCAAATCTGAGCCCTCGATGGATAATGAGTTCGACCATAGTTTTTTGGAAGAGCTAATTTCTACTGCTTCCTGGAATATAACAATACTAAAAGAATGGCTTTTTGTAAACGCATAATATTTTCCAAAGATGATCTGAAAATTGAACTTTTAAATTTATGCAACTAGCACAAACAGACCCCGAGATATGCCATAGATGAACTTTTAAAAAAACGGTCATCAAGTATTGAGATTACCACTTTACCATTGCCAATATAATCCAATAGAATTAGTATGGGGCATTTGTAAAGATTATTATGATCGACATATTGGTGAAGTCGGTTACGGAGGCTAACAAGTTTTGAAGATGTGGCAAATGGTTTTGGATCAAATTACTCCAGATATTTGGAAAAATTGTGTCAGACATGTAGAAGACATTGTAAACAATGATTGGGAAGGTGAAGTACGTTACGATGAGGTTGAACCGTTAATTATTAATTTAGGTTCAAGATCTAAAGACGATGATAATGACGATGACGAAGATGATGAAATTTAATGAATATCATATATTTTTCCTTGCTAATACTTCTATTAAATAGTTCACTTGTTTTATCAAACACACATTTTTACTTTAATTTATAGTCATTTACAAATTATTAAATAATCGGGTTTGACATGACTATAAACGTTGTCTATATTTTACAATAGATGTGGTTTCCCTGAGAGCAGATTCTTCATTAATTTTTTCATTTTCTTCTACGCACACCTTTACGTTTCTGCTCTAGCTTTACAGTTATGCGTTCGGTGCTGTAATGACTGCTATCTATATTCAGTGAAACATTTCAATATCGTCAAATTGCGCCCGCTTTATTCTGGTGCTGCTTTCCTAAGCAGGGATGGCATTATTTGACATTATTTGATACATCGAGATCTAAACATATAGGAGCCAGCAATAAAAATAATGTTATTGTACTTGATTGAAGTACTTGGTGTTGATCGTGTCGATGAAGAATAAAGTTAATCATCGATGAAAACGAAAAGCGTCGATGTTAACCGATAACATGGAGAAAATAAATTCAATGTGTAAATATCCCAACCCTAAAAAACTGCTGTATTATAGGACATTAATTTGACCCGTACTATTGTATAAGTCATACATGCCAAGTTAGCTGAGATAGTAGGTATCGTTGAAAAATAAATTTCCAAAATAAATAGTTTAAAATGTGTTTTTCTACAAATACAAATAAATGTAATTCGATAATGACAAATTTAATTTGGGAGCGCATAAATGTGCAAGGATATTTCTTTATAAAAAGGATTCCATTAAAAAAATTATGTTTTACTTACTTACCAATTCACCAGAAAACTGAAGTAAGAGTTCCAATAACCAACAATTATAAATTTGTCGTTAATATACGAGTTAATATTGTATAGGTATGTACTGAAAATAAATAACTGTAATAGTTAAAATTACAGTCAGTTAATAATATATTATTATTTATGTGTATGTACAATCTACATGCCATTGCATTATATTTGCAAACATTTCAAACACTTTAGTAGACCAAAGCATTCTTAAAATTGCTCCCTGTGTACACAATTTTACATAATATGGCATGGTGTTTATTTCACTGAGTCATGGCAAAGAATCTACGCTACACGCGGGATGTTTATTAATGTAATATTGCACCCAGATATATTGAAAACGCTCTGCATATCCATTATTTAATGATATTTAATTAAGTGGTTATTTCATTAATTTTTACCGAATTTTATGTTCTGTAGCCCTTGTACACAAACCGCCACTGTTTCTAAACAGAAATATAGCTTCCATGGTCATTTTGTCTCATATACCTAGGGATCGTATTTATTTTGAAAAATCCACAATAATAATAATAGTCTTTTAAACCTGTGTTATGCCTGAAGTTTATATTAGCATGTCTAGAAATAGAAAAATTTGCTTGAGAATATTTCTAAATAATTTTCAATCCTTTAGTCCTCGGACTCAGACGTAAAAAAAATTGTGATTACCCATTAACTTCTTACATATGAATGTTCTTGATAACGAAGCGTTTTTTTTTGCACGAAACCCTTAAACGCATCTGACAATGGAATTTCCTGAAAATGATTTTAAATATTTTAATAAGGGATCCTAAAAATATCCCTTCTGAAGCAACGTAACACCTCACAGGTTTTCTGGTTCAGTTAATTGTGGCCTTTTAAAAATATATTCTGTATGAATATTGACAAATTTTAGAATTTTCAAATGTGTCAAGTGTCAACATACGATGTTGACACTGAATTGATTTGAAAGGATCATAACACAGTAGGGAAAATATCGTGTACTTTCAACTGATATCCAGTGTATATAATAGGATATTATATACCGCAAGACTGAAGTAGTACTTTTAATCCCGAA
Source organism: Tetropium fuscum (assembly GCA_964058915.1). NCBI lineage: Eukaryota > Metazoa > Arthropoda > Insecta > Coleoptera > Cerambycidae > Tetropium > Tetropium fuscum. Next base: position 212,259 of record CAXKVY010000239.1, read on the forward strand.
GGTAAAGTTTCTGGCCCGATCATAGGGAGATCGAATTTACCAGAGGGATTAAAAGTACGTCAGTTGCAAGGTATATACAATATTTTTTGTACTTCCGAAATTAAAATTTATAAGTACATAATGTAAAAAAACACAGAGAAACTTTTATAGAAACACAGATAATTATTAATCATAAAGCGAGGCAAATATTGGGAGTCACTGATTGACAAGATACCGGTAATGTTGTACGTTGTCATCTGCTGCATTCAACCAGGAAAGACTGGTCAATATGACGAACTCTGTAACAATATTAATTTATATATTACATCAGTAAAACACCTATTAAAATCTTTTGTTTGTAATTTTATAATTCCGGGGTTTTCGTTAATATTTAATTCTGAAAGGACAAAAAGTGACACTTCAGTCCCTGTCATAAGGGAGTGAAGTTATTACTTCAGTCCTGGAAGTACAAAAAGTATATTTATATTATTATTTTCTGTCTAATATTATTATTATTTATACTATATATCTATTGAGTTATAAACATTCTACTATGTTTAAATGCCAGTCACTAGAGTTTACTTTTAATATTTAGAAAATGAAAACCCAGTTTACATATACAGGGTGCTAAAATTAAGACACTTTATTTCTCAAATATCTCCGGTATTGATGCAGATGTTACCCTTAGCAATTATATTTTGGTTACTTTTTACTTCTTAATCTATTCATCTGTGTCAACCAGAGATGTGACAATGGAGGTTGCGGTTATCCTTTTTTATAAAAATATACGACGCTAATTATATATGATAATTTTAATTATTCTTTTCTAAATACATAATAAGAAAAATACATACATATTTATGTTTTTCGTAAAACACAACTTTTTTTGTAAAATGATGTTATTGTGCTTAACAAAAAACTTTAATTAAGAACGTTCCATATTTCTTATAAAATGAGAATACGTGAACAAAAGTATAGAAATGTTCTTAATTTTGTTACCAACTCTAGTCGGTTAGGTACAAAAAATTCTAAATATTTAATTTCAACAGTTAAGATTCCATTTTATGTAGAATTGGTATTTATTTTACTTTATATTGGAACTTTGTATGAGTAGGTATATAAAATAACTTCCTAAATGATAAATTACTCACATAAATTATCATAAAACTCTGATTAACGTATATAATACTGATATGTATGTTATATCTACATATCTATTTTATCATAACCATAATAAAGTATCATACCATTATATTGCGTTCATTCAAACTTAAGCCGTTAATGCTGATCTAAAACACCTCACTGATTAGTGGTCGTAAATCACCTCATTTAAAATATATCAAGTAAAAATATGTACCTTCACAAGATTTGAAGATTAATGATACAAATCTAAGACTAATAATATAGCTTAATGGATTCTTATTAGTATTAGCAAGGTATCAATAATTTGTACCAAATAAAATTTTTATATATTTTGTACCCTTTGCCACACAAAATTTGTTAACCGTGTCATGGTTCCAGTACCATGATACTGGTGCAATATTATAATATGCACTTCAATATTTAAAGTATGTTTAAAAGTCAATTCTGTATCACACCGTTAAATTCTAAGGCCTCTCGATAACTGTTCATTTTTTTAAGGACAGAATTCATATATTTTACACTAATAAACCAATAATTAGCTATTGATTTATTGATAAATAATATTTTTTATTTCAAGTATAAGACCATTAGTTAACCCCCAGATATTACCTTGTTTTTTTCATGTACCTACCATTAATTTTTTGGCTGTTACAATTTATCCTTAAAAAATATTTCAAAAATTAATACATCATTGCCTGACATTTGACAGTGTACTTATTTTACACCGTATAATCCAAATTTGATAATTAAGTTTCAATCCAAAACTTCCCTTTGATTTCTTTTTTTTTTAATTTCTATACACTATAGGCCGCGCCTATAGTATATATATGATACAAATCTAAGACTAATAATATAGCTTAATGGATTCATATTAGTATTAGCAAGGTATCAATAATTTGTACCAAATAAAATTTTTATATATTTTGTACCCTTTGCCACACAAAATTTGTTAACCGTGTCATGGTTCCAGTTCCATGATACTGGTGCAATATTATAATATGCACTTCAATATTTAAAGTATGTTTAAAAGTCAATTCTGTATCACACCGTTAAATTCTAAGGCCTCTCGATAACTGTTCATTTTTTTAAGGACAGAATTCATATATTTTACACCAATAAACCATTAATTAGCTATTGATTTATTGATAAATAATATTTTTTATTTCAAGTATCAAACCATTAGTTAACCCCCAGATATTACCGTGTTTTTTTCATGTACCTACCATTAATTATTGGATGTTACAATTTATCCTTAAAAATATTTCAAAAATTAATACATCATTGCCTGACATTTGACAGTGTACTTATTTTACACCGTATAATCCAAATTTGATAATTAAGTTTCAATCCAAAACTTCCCTTTGATTTCTTTTTTTTAAATTTCTATACACTATAGGCCGCGCCTATAGTATATTATTGAAATTAGTAAATTCAGTAAATTAGTTATTTCTGTAAATTTTGAGCTCAATACTTGTCGTAATGAGTCTGTTCTTGGCAAGTAGCTTTAGAATTAAAGTTTACATGGTGGAAAGTTATTCACTTCTGTGTAAAACGATTAGAACATGTTTTTAAAAAATATATTTTAGCAGATCAATGACCAACTTTCCATCCTGTCTGATACAAAAATAAGCACTTCTTCACTATAAAATTTTTCTTCAGAATATAATTTGCCGTTTTTCGTCATTTCGAATTATACTAATGAATTAATATAATAATTATTTAGTCAAATTACCAATTCATGTTTTCTTAATTTTGCGGGACAGTTCGTTTGATGGAAATGCACTGAAATCAAAATCCAAACACCGACAATATTTTGTCTGCTTGCTGGAAACAGTTTCATATTTATCCGAGTTTTGTTTACTGTTTTCAGTGTTTCGAAACATACGATAAAAACAGAAACTCGACTAGTCCGTTTGGTAGAAAACCGCCATTATATATAACAAACCGAGATAGTATATACTCGTAGATAGATACATTATTTGAGATTTCATTAAGAATACTATTGATTAATATTGATTCGCTGCTTCTATTTTACTTCAATGTATCACATAGTACAGTCAGTCCTACATATAATTATAATACTGTACTAACAATGTCATTTTACTTGAAATGTATCTATGATATATTGCTTCAGTCAATAGATAATATTACCTGGAAAAAATAGGAGGTTTTAGTTTTATAAGCTTACCTTATGTTTTTTGGGTCGCTGATTCTGAATTTTTCACTGCCCACCAAAATTTCCTACCAGAAATACCGCAATTTTTGAAAAAATGGCGCCATAAACGAGTATTTTACAACAATTCTCTGAACCTACATCGATTTTCATGAAAATTTGGAATTAAGCTCATCTTACCTCATCTTACTTCAAAAGTGACATATTCCCGAATTGTGCTTTTTGCATAGAATTTATTCCTCTATCCATTTCCAAAAACCTCTACCCTCGAAAAGGGGTGTCACTTTTGCTCATTGAGCCATCCCTGACCTACTCACTAAATTTCACGTCAATCGGTCGAGGTTCAAACAATTCGGAGCGGAAAACCTTCAATGACTGCACTACCTGCAGCGCTGCGTCTCAGAGCGCCTTTAAGTTTGATCTGTCAAAAAAGCGTTTAGAAACCTTTTTTTGTTTATTTTTTTGTACATTTCAAGCCATTTTCCTATAAAAATTAACAAAAAATTGAGTTAATTTGAAACGAAAACATATTTGGCGCCATTTTTTTCGCAATAAAGGTATTTCCGGTCAGATTTTCTGGTGGGAAGTGAAAAATTCAGAATCAGCGACCCAAAAAACATAAAGTTAGCCTATAAAACTAAATTCTCCTATTTTTTCCAGGTAAGCCATTTTTTTTAGTCTCTATTGACTTGAGTATATTTATATTATGCTGATTTATGAAATGCTCCCCTATTGTTCAATATATTTTAGTCCTCTGGCTAGACATTAATTTTAAGATTAAGAATAAAAAAATGTACACTATGTATTTATTGGTTTTGATTTAGGAGCTTGGTTATCGAAAAATCTTCCCTCTGGATCAAGAGTAGGAGTAGACCCAAAACTTTTTCCTTACCAGAAATATCTACCCCTACAAGCTCAGCTAGAATCTGCAGGTCATAAATTAGTACCAATTTCTACAAATTTGATAGAACTGTTATGGTCAGATAGGCCAAAACGACCAACAAACCCTGTACATCCCTTACCATTAAAATTCAGTGGGAAACCTGTTAAGGAAAAATTGGAGGCTTTACAAGAGCAAATGAGAGACAAGAAAGCTAAATATCTAGTTCTTACAGCCCTCGACGAAATTGCTTGGACACTGAATTTGAGAGGCTCTGATATTGAATATAACCCTGTATTTTTCTCATATCTAATCATTTCACAAAATTCGTTTACTCTGTTCTTGAGTTCTGAGCAGAGTTCCTCAGAAATTAAGGAACACCTATCTTCTGAGGCTGGTGAAATATACAAAATTGAACCCTATGATTTTATTGAAGAAAAATTGAAAGAAATTTCCACGAATGCTGATGGATATATTTGGTTTTCTGAAAATACTAATTATGCTCTCACTAGTTTAATTCCAAAAAAGAACCTTCTTATGACTGACATTACACCTGTAGCACTAATGAAGGCTATTAAAAATCCTGTCGAAATTAATGGAATGCGTAATGCACATGTGAAGGATGCAGCTGCTTTGTGCTGTTACTTTTCTTGGCTGGAAAAAAATGTAGCATCCACCGAGATTACTGAAATTTCAGGTGCCAATAAATTGTTGGAATTTAGAAAACTGCAGGAGGATTTTATTGGTCCCAGTTTTAGTACTATAAGTTCAGTTGGGCCACATGGTGCCATTATCCATTATTCACCTAAAGAAAGTACCGATACCCGCATAACAACTACCGCCTTATACTTGTGTGACTCTGGTGGCCAATATAGAGATGGCACAACTGATGTTACAAGGACCTTCCACTTTGGTACCCCCACAGACTTTGAGAAGGAGTGTTATACCAGAGTTTTAAAAGGGCACATTAAACTAGGAACGGCAGTTTTTCCAAGAAAAATTAAAGGTAACATATTTTGCACGCTTGTGTTATTTCTTGACACATTTTAGTTTCTACAGCATTAGGTTTTATAACAAATTCATTTTTAGTTTCTATATTTCTATTCAAGTTATTTCTATATTTTCTTTTAAAACGACCAACATTTAATATAGCAGGAACCATAGCATGTTATATACTCTTTTTCAGCTATCTTGGTGTGTATGTTATTACAATCATATGGATCAAATTAATGTGCTTTAATACAGCTAAACAGTTTTTTAGGCTTTCAATATTTACATATCGAATTTATTTTTTCCATGCTCTCGGGAAAACCACATCAATTGTAAAATATATGCACCGTTTATTGTGATGGCAAAACCGAATATTTAATAAGTTGTAAATGACTATAAATTAAAGTAAAATCTAATAAAAAAAATTAATAAAACATGTGAATAATTTAATAGAAGTATTACAATCAAGGTTACTATCAGTTTTTCCAAGATCCATTTATTAAAAGAATTTTAGTCCATTAAATCGGGGTAGTCCGCAGGCTTTGATGTCATAGAAAAAAATAATGAAGCATTTTGTATGAATCTACGCTTAGTTCCGGCATGTAGCACAACAAAACGCTTACCATTTCCTGTTTGGCCTGTTTTACAACTTTGTACACTAATATCTTGCCACGTTCTTTTAAATTCTCCTTTCGCAAAAATCCATACTTTATCAAGACACGCGTCAGGTATCCGTTTATAATTTCGTCGGATATCCTCTTATATTCTCTTAAAAAAGCTATTCTCTTACTTGCGATGTGGGGTTGCTCACAAAGGAAATATCTGTTATTTTCTTCTGTAAAAGAAAAGCCAATTTTCTTTAAAATAGCCTTTTGCTTCACTATTTCATTGTTTTAATTGTAATATATTTTTTCCCCTCTTTCATAGTATACACAATATTACGAACTTCAGATTTAACTCCATCATGAACATCATTCGTTTTCAACTTACGTCTGTTGCGTATTTTTGCTGAAGTACTAAGAGGTTTACCAGATGAAGACTTCCTTTATACGGGTTATGCTTTTTAAACTTATTTTTAAGGAATCAACAACTCTGGTGAAACACCAACTCTGATGGAAGATAATGGTAGCAAGGGTCCATTATTTTCTTTTTCTCTCTTGAAGTATCTAAGGGGGTTTATTATGAATTGTCGGCTTTGGTTTTCAGTAGTACAAGGGTACAGGCATGTACGACGCGATTAGAAGACCCGGAAATTTCGGGCTCACCATGGAATTATATCTGCTAACATACGCAAACACTCACTTGCATTAGAAAAGTTAATTCAAATCCACTCAATTGACAGAGTCAGTACCATAGTATAGGTATTATTGATTAAATTAAAGATACTGGGAATAAGTGGATCATTACTCAAATAGATAGAAAATACTACAGTGTACATGTGTACATATAACCTGCAACGAAAAAAATATATTATTAAGGCCAAAAGTCACATTGAAAGGGTTAAGAATTATATTAATTTGAAAACCATTATTGTGTGCAGTTTTAGATAATAACAAAACTAACATCCTGTGCTTTTTCTTGAATGCTCTGAAAGTTTTACTGCAAAGTTTTAATTCATACATTTATTTTCAGGTAACTACTTGGATTCCTTCGCAAGAGAATACCTGTGGGAAGTGGGATTGGACTATGCTCATGGGACTGGGCACGGAATAGGCTCTTATTTAAATGTACATGAGGGTCCTATGGGTATATCTTGGAGGCATATCCAAGTAGACCCTGGACTTCAAGCAGGCATGTTTGTATCTAATGAACCGGGATATTACCAAGATGGAGAATTTGGTATTCGCATTGAGGATATCATACAAATAGTGGATGCACATCCTCCACATAATTTTAATAATAATGGATTTTTAACTTTTGATTTTGTTACTTTAGTGCCAAAAATAACAAAATTAATTAACATCGAAATGTTGACCGATGCAGAAATCAATTATTTAAATAAATATCATCAGCTCTGTAGGGACATTGTTGGGGCATTATTAGACAAACAAGGACAAACTGAAGCTAAAGAATGGTTAATTAGGGAAACCCAACTAATTTCCAAGTAATATTTTCTTCTATCTGTAAAAAAGTGTACATACTGCATAATATTGTTTTAATCAGCATTTACAGATTAATATAATTATTTTCTAGTAGTTTAATTTAATTCAATTTATTTTAACTCATTGGTTTTAACCCTTCAACTTAGGTTTAATGTTGCTTTGAAAAAACTAAATTCTTTCCGTAAGCAATGCAGTTTATGGGGTTGATTTCCATGTTTGAATGGTTGTGAATTCTTCTGGAGTATATTGTAAAGGTCATTTTCGTCACTATTTTTGTATATCGCCGTTCAAAATGTGACATGTGCATATTTTTTGAAAATATGCTAAGTGTGGAATTCGCCAAAGGATGTCAAGCCGTATGTATTACCATAACCAAACACACGATTTTCTACGATTTTTTTTTGGAGGCTGTAAAATTAAAAAGCGACATATGTGTTCAATCGAAAATCTGTGCATGGTTTTATAACAATTTATTTTATGAGTTTACAGAAGTGCACGGTTTGAAAATCGTTGGAATTTTATGAGAATACTCCGAGTATCTACAAACTTTATTCATTTAAGTAGTCTATTATGCTGTATGGGCTAAAAATGCATAGGTGGTAATAAACTATAGATTACCGAAAATTCCAAATGAGATAGATTTATTTCTTATTTAAGATTTATTTCCAATAAATCGTAATATTTACTAAATATTAGGATTTATTGGAAATACTCGTAAATCCTAAATAAGGTGATCTATATCTCATTAAATTTGGAATTTTATATTTACATAATCTATTGAGGCGCTTGGAATTTCCACCTTTGTCTCTACGCCGCTACCTATCCCATTAGCACCGAGCAGGTAACCTGCTGGATGGTATAAAAGCCCCCTGCTTGGAATACGACAGACAGTTAACAAAAAGTTTTTTTGTCGGTCAGGTGGTAAGAAAATTCTCTGAGGAGTAGTCAGATTGAAGCCTTAGAAAGTTACTTATTCAACCACCAAGCTTAAGCTAGAAGCAGTGAGTGCTTTCTGAGTAGGTAGAAAAGCTCAAATCTGACTGTGCTAGAATGGTTAAACCTGTACCAAAAGTGAAAAGCCATTATTGTAGGGCTTCAAGTTCCCCTACCTATGTTGACTCTACTTTAAACCAGATGCACACTATTTTTAGAATGGTGTCAGAAAAATGGTAAAAGCATTATGGGGAGAAAAAATTTCTGTGAAATTTTCGGAAGAGAAAAGATCTATTTTTAAGCCGAGGAAGGACCATTGCAACGTGTGTGTTTCTTTTAGGGAAGGGAACTTCCAAGGAACTCTAGAAGCAGACTACAATGAGCATGTGGTGAAAAACTACTAGCTAACTTATCCAATCAAATATTGGTAGTCACAATGAATGTACAAAGCATATTACTTAGCCCCAAACCCTTGTGTCAAAACAGTATTATTCCCAAAGGCTTCAAGTACACATCTCCCTTTACATCTCCAACAACAAAGATGTGCTCCTTTACATGTGAGGCGAAGAAAATGGGACTGTTACCCCAAACGGAGTTGTATAATTGACTTTCTAAAAAAGCATTCACAGCTGAAAAAAATAGTTCTAATTTCAGATAGTTTTTGCATACCAAAATGAAAATCGAATATTGGCAAGTGCGTTAGCAAACTTCACACAACATAATCTTATAGAAGTTGAGCAAATAAAATTAGAAAAAGGATATACAATGATGGAGGTTGATAGCAACCACTCTACCTTGGAACAACTTTTCCAACCGCCAATATACACACCATCACATTATGTTGAGAGAATGGGTATGGCAAGGAAAAGCAGCCCTATATTAACACCATGTTGATTTTTCATTATTTAAAAATTACGAGGTGAATCCGGGCAATATTAGTTCAATTAGGCACGGCAAAAAAACTGGCGACCCGACCCGTCTGTAACCGACAGAGAGATGCGTTACCTAAATGGGGATGAAGGCATTCCGATGAGTTTAAACCACTTCCATAAAGAAGACTGAAGTCAAATGTAACAGAACCTTACCCAACTCTACAATGAACCCATTAAAATTGACAAGAAAAAACTTGAAATGGTTAACTATTTACCTGCACAGAGATCATCAACTCTACTATGACAACCTAAAATTCAAATAACTTTGCTGTTATATTACGTAGATAATAAAATTATTTGTTTAACCGTTTTTTATTTGTTTGATTTCACTTGTCCAATAAATAACATAAAACGATTATTCTAAAGCCACATCTTTTGGCTCTAAAATAATATTAAATGTTTAATACATACAACAAAAAAAAACACATAATTTATTCACCTTACTAATTGTGCAAAAGGCACACCCTAAATCAGCTATGTGCATTAGATTTCAGAAAAAAAATCTAAAATGAATGCCTAATTTATTATAATGAGTTCCATATTATGTCTATTACGCAACACAATAACTAATAATAACCAATAATAACTAAGAAAAATGGTAAGTATTCTTAAATCAGACAAAAAATGAAAGTTTTTTTTTATCTCCTGAATAATTTGTGAAAATTCCACTGTCACAGTTATGGAATGCATATAGTACGTACATGTAACTTATAACAATATTTTTCACGATTTGTTAGTTTTATTGATAACTGGTGTAACCATTTTATTTTGTTCATTATTTTAACCATTCTTTTGTTCCTTATTAAAAGAAGTTTGGTTTTTCCTTTTAGTATAAATAATGTTTTACTGTGTTATTTTTTGTTGTTCTTTTTAGATAATGACATGATATTCTATATTGTTTTATTTATGGTTTGCTGCAATTAGCATCCTGCAGAGTCAAATAGTCTGCAGGCGATGCACAGGTTTATGCGAACCCGCGTTATATGCGAAAGCAGTTAGTGGACTATTGAGCACACTTGGCCGTGTCCTGCACCACGCCAAAGTGCATATCATAGCCCAGCTCTCGCCTACAGCACCTAGACCTGTGACCTTGAACTCTCCTTGCTACGTGGATTTCTCCTACACAATAGAAAAGATGTACAAGAGTAAACGGCCTAAGTTTTACTGCAATTAGCATCCTGCAGAGCGGTCAAATGGTGCCCAGGCGATGCACACGTTTATGCGAACCCGCATTATACGCGAAACAGCTGTCCGTGGGCTATTGAGCCACTTGGCGATGCTTATGCTCATTTTAATATACTTCTTTTCTTATATTTTTTCTCCTATTTCATCGCTTCACTATGGAGGACCCATATTAGCGCCGCACAGGCATTATATTCCCTTGCCAAAATACTCCGCAGTGAAAGGGTTAAGTTAGTATCAATATTTATTTTCTGTATCTGTTGATGCGCTGAGTTTTAAAACACGGGGTTGTTCAACTCTTGTGAGGTGGACATTACTCTATACTCTATAATTATATATTATACATATTATTATCATAGTTTCCATCCATTAGGTGGCAACAGTTAGTTATTTTATGGCACGAAATACATAATATTAACCATAATATCACTGATGGATTTTTGATCCTTTGAGATGGATTTTTGAGATTTTGAGATATAAATGAAATAACATAAACTGAGTTATATCATTAATTTGCAAGATACTACAAATAATTCATAGTTGTTAACTATACTTGTAAGAATATATTGACCAAAGTATTTACAGTTAAATATAATATGCACACGATATTTTATATATTTGAAAATATATATTTTAAGAGATTACTTCTTTTTCTTCTTTGCTGCACCCTTATCTTTTGCTGCAGCATCCTGGATACTCTTTAAAAGTGTTCTATCCTGTTCTTGTTGATATAATTCCTCTGCTCTCCTCGTTTTCTCCACTTGCTCATATGCACATAATATGACTGCTTCATAAAACTCCAAAAAAGTTAGGTTGTAGTATATATTAACTTTTCGATTTGTAGAATAAATTTTTGGACATATTTTTGCTAAACAGCGAATTATTTTTCTCCTGCCTAAAGTTCTGAATGTGTAGAGTGTATGTCTATATATATCAGGGCTTTCCTCTTCTGTTATGGAATAATTATTGACTTTATATGTTATATCGCTTCTATCTACAAAATGTGTTAATATCACTACATCAGCTATGCGTCGCATTGTTGATCTCTTGTATTCCATTTTTTATTTGGACACACATTTTTCGTTCTAAGTGTATATAAAACGTATGAATGACTACCCTTACCTTCTAAATATATAATTTTATCAGCAAGTGGCACAATATTGATTCCATCTGTTATATGTTTAGCTTCCTTTTCTTCCGGTATTGCAGCATAACATGGCGGATCTTTATTTTTCTTTACACAAGTAAAGTACAAGAAATCGTGCACTGCATGAGGTTCTCCCAGTCTTAGATAAAGATCATATACACATTTGAGAGGTAGTAAATCCTTATATTCTGTCAAACATGTTCCTACAACATTTTTTTAAGTAGTATTGTGAATTGAAATAGCTTTTGTATGAAATAGTGAAGTATGAAATATTTTTTATAATAGAAGTGAAATAGTTTTTATATAAAAGTTTATTTCTTATTTCTTATTAAGTTTTTTTTGTTTGAAGGAATGCATGTGAAAAAATTGAAATCATCATGTTAGGTACTACTTAATATACTTATATACAGGGTGGCCCACGAAGTTTTAGCCAGTCGATATCTCGAAAACTCATTTTCGGCATAAAAAGACGTTATTTTACCTGCACATTTCCGGTAACGTGACAACAACTTCAAAATTTTAAATGGGGCACCCTGTATATTATTACACTTTTGTGATGGTCTGTCTAATACAAATCCAACGATACCATATTTATTAGCGGCGCTTTTATATATAACAGTGATAATCTGAGCTGTTAAATGAATGGATTAATTTTTTAAAACTTTTATTAGAGAAGATAAATTATCACACAACAAAATACAATAATTATAAAAATCATTACAGTAGATGCTGAAATTGATGTCCACCTTCATTAACATTTATTTATTTATTTAGTGTCAATAACAAATAATGTTTTACACAGGTCAACATACATATTCTAAAATACAGACATCTATAATACATAAAACATGTTTTACAGCACATCTCTAAAATAGATATAAAATAAATGTCTTTGGAGCATACAAAGTTTAGGTAAAAAACAATTAAAACAACAATTTATACAATTAAAATTTCAAAAATTCTTCCACACTATAGAATGCTTCAGAAAGCAGTATTTTTTAATTTCAGTTTTGAAGCTATTAATGGAAAGATCCCTAATTATTTGTGGTAATTTATTATAAAATTTGGAGCCATAGAAATTTATGCCATTTTTACTGAAATTTAATCTCAAATAAGGGCATCTTATATCCTCAGTACCTCCGTGTATTATGAAAATGAACAGTTTTTTGTTTTGTATATAGGTCAAGGTATCTAGAACACAATTTAATATATACAATGAGGGTAACGTTAATAATTGTAAATCCTCAAATTTTTGTCTTACGTCATCATCTTGGTATCCCTAATTAGTGATGATACGAAGTACTTTTCTCTGTAATCCGAATAATCTATTTACATGCGGTGAATGACCCAAGCATAATATGAGGCCAACATAATACTCAAATCCTTTTAAAATATTTGTGCAGTAGGTGTGCTGCTCTAATCATTTCAGGTGTACCTAACAGTTTGGCATACATTTCTAGGCTGTGTATTATAAACTAAACCTTTTAAGCATCCCCATGAAAAGAAATCTAATGGTGTTATATCTGGGGAACGAGCCGGCCAAGATATTGTACCATTTCGCCCCATCCATCTTTCAACGAATGTAGCATCAAGATATGTCCTAACTTGCTGGCCAAAGTGAGGAGGTGCACCATGCTGCGGTCACCACATCGTTTTTCTCTCGTTTACGGGAATATTTTCAAGTAAATTGGGAAGCATATTCTGGAGAAAATCTAAATATCTTTTGCTGTTCAACGTTTCTTTATAAAAATATGGCCCAATTAAACGGCCGTTGGATAAACCACACCAAACATTTACAGTCCGTGTTGTCTGAAAATTAGTTTCTCGCATCCATTTTGGATTTTCTGCCGACCAGTACTGTACAGTACCAGTACAGTACATGGCTAAAATGTTAAATATAAAAATAGTACTAAAAACCATAGCGTAACGTTGTAATAAATCGTGTACTTCACAAAAAAAAACCAGATCTAATTCCGCGCGATCAGTATGAAGGATATATCAGCTATTAATAGAACGCGCGAAATTATACCTATATGCGTGCGCCACCACCCTATAAGTGTCTTTCATGCAATACCAACAGATGAAACGTTCGCTCGGAAAAAATAAAAACAAATACACTTGCAGTTCGCATCCATTTGCAATGTGTTTTTGATATAAATTAAATTGCGAACATTATTGTATTTTATTTTATTTCCTTTATTAGGATAATTGCGCGCGCCACTGAGCACAGCATTCCATTAGTTTGCATATCAAACGAAAGCACTATAGTGACAATAATAATTATCTTATAACGAACTTATTTGGCTAGTTTTCTCATAGAGATGAGACTGATTACTGGTCTAGGTTGGTATTCTAATAGTGTAAAAGGTTCAAGATTTATGAACAATTTCAATATTTTATTTTTAAAATGAGAAAACATTCTTGATACTATTAGGAAGTTTATTACCTATATGGCCGTATACAACTACAATTCGCAGAAGATTTTTGATTTTTATTTTTTTAAGATTTCTTGAATTTATATATACCAGTTACATGCGCTTTTTGCATGTGCAGTTACTTGAATTCACATGTACCAGACGATTAGTATGTTTATGATAGTATGTTAGTATTTTTAATTTAAATTTTCCATGACATGATTATACTTTTAAGTTCTTTTTCTTTACTTTCAAAATTTGACCTATGTGGGTACTCTGACTGTAGGTAATAAAGCCTATCGGATGATAGCATTTAGCGAAGGTAAATAAATCTATATCAAGGCCGTATCCAGAAATAAATTTCGGGGGGATCTAGTCAACAACAACAACAACAACAATAATAATAATAATAATAATAATAATAATAATAATAATAATAATAATTAGCAGGGGGGGTCACTCAACAGCTCACAGACCTTTGGTGAGTAGCGCCACCACTTACCCTAGCGATGGTGCGAATCGGACCGGTAGCTCAGGCGCACCCGGGGGGATTCGCTAGATTCCCCTGATACCGGCCGGGGGTGGCCAGGTTAACCTCCTTGCCACCCCTACACTCGGTTCCCAGGCCCCGAGGAAGAGGCCCCCACGATCGACCCCTCCCGGATGGGGGTCATAGGCAAGGTGGTGGGGCCCCAGGACACATGCCTGAACATGATGACGACCGCAATGGACAAGGACGTTTTGAGTGGACAGACGAGCTAAGGGATGACCTTCTGCACGTTTATGAGAGTAGTGAGCCCCTACGCAGGGGATACATGGCGCGGATGCATGCTCTGTGGTGTGATATGCACCCAGAGCATAGCGCCTTTTCCGCCCAACACATAAGGGACTATGTATCCTACTTAAGACGCAGGGGCCATGTTAGGGCGCCTCCAATGCGGGAGCAACTGGTTTTAGAACCGGAAGCCTTGGCGGAGGAGGTTGCCTACATACCTCTGGACATAGAGAGCTTAAGAACCCGCAGGGCACTACGTCTATACAAGCCCCTGCCACCACAAGAACTGGTGAGAGTGGATGCAGAGCTTCGGGAAACTCTTCCAGAAGACGCGGATATCTGGTGCATCAATTGTGCAGTTTACAATGCTGCCTTGGGGCTATGTCAGTCGGAGAGACGTAACATACGCGTGTCTCCGAATGACAGAATCCTTGGGCGGGTGCGCCAGATTGAAGCGAAGATCCATTCGGCAAGACAACACGCGTCCCGTATCCAGTGTGTGATGGATTACATCTTGGCCAATAGGCCTTATACTACTAAAGTACGGCGTTGGGCCGCATATTTAAGACGACTCCACCACACACTAAATAGAGCGGTGCTGTTAACTACCAAACAGCACTGGCTTGACAAAATACGGGCGCTAGTGGCTACGAAAAAGTCACTAGTGAGGCGAGCTAGAAGTCTCGCGGAAAACCAACAATTCCGCGAGAAACCTTCTAGCTTATTCAAACCGCCTCCGCGTGTAGTCGAAAATCCGCCGACGGTAGAACGGGTTGAAAACTTCTGGAAGGGAATATATGAGGTTTCTCATCCACTAATTAGAGACACTCCAGCCCTGGCGCAGTTTGAGGTCTTCTGTGGAAGACATCAACAGCCAGAGCTCCAAGAACTGCACCAACCGATAACCCCGGAAGAAGTTCGGAGGGCTCTTGAGGGCTCAAAGAACTTTGCTGCTCCGGGTCCTGATAGGATCCCCACTTATTGGTGGAAGAAATTTATTCAGATCCACCACCATTTAGCCAGGATTTTTAACGACTGGCTGAATGGAGAGCAGCAGATTCCGGCCTGGTTCGTCGAGGGGCGAACAGTGCTCATCCCAAAGAACGGAGATTTGTCTGACCCAAAAAACTACAGACCAATAACCTGTCTGAACGCATGTTACAAGATGTTTACACGCATCTTGAACATGCGTGTACTCATGGCAGTTGACGGGGTCTACCAACAGATATACGAGCAGAGAGGTTCTAAGAGAGGCGTAGCTGGCTGCAAGGAGAACCTGCTGATCGACAGATGTATCACGCAGGACTCCAGGCAGTACAAGCGAAACCTTTCTATGGCCTGGATCGACTATCGCAAGGCATTTGATACAACATCACATGAGCTAATAATTCACTTGCTCCAATGCCTTGCGGTGCCAGATCCAATAGTGAGATGTATAGAACAACTGATGCCGCTCTGGAGAACCCGCTTCACCATTACATCTGGTGATAGCAGGGTTCAAACGGAGCCGGTTATCTTTAGGCGGGGTGTATTCCAGGGGGATTCCCTGAGTCCCCTCCTTTTCTGCATCTCACTCCTGCCGTTATCTGTTGCACTTAGAAGAACCCGTGGCTACAACTGCGGCCCACCCGGAAACAGGAGGCATAAGGTCACTCATTTATTTTATATGGATGACCTTAAGATATATGCCTCCGGGGAAAGGGATTTACAACAGTCCCTCCGAGTGGCGCAAGAGTACACAGCGGATATTGGTATGGAGTTTGCGTTGGATAAATGTGCACTGATTCATCTCAAGAGAGGACGATGCGGGGACTACGAAGATGATGCGCAGCTGGTAGACGGAGGCATCTTACACCACCTTGATGCCGGAGAGACGTATACCTACCTGGGTGTGCCACAAAGTCACATCCAGGAGGTAAATATTACAAAAGACGCTCTCCGCGGCAAGTACCGTCACCTGCTTCGACAGATCTGGTCCTCAGAGCTGTCGGGGACCAACAAGGTGGCGGCGACAAATATGCTTGCCGTTCCGGTTCTACTCTACTCCTTTGGAGTAATCAAATGGACACAGGAGGAGCTGCAGCAACTCGACGTAGGTACCCGCAAAATGATGCATCTCTGTCGGAGTGTGCATCCGAGATCGTCCGTTCCGCGGTTATATCTTCCACGACAACAAGGAGGCCGTGGACTCTTGGGATTGGAGTGTCTCCACAACAGAGTAACCCTGGACACAGCCTGTAAAATTATCAGGAGTTCGGATCCCCTACTCCTCATGGTCAAAGACCATGAAGGAGCTGGCGTAGGAGCTTTTATATATAGGGCAGCACACAGAGCAGCTAATAGCCTAGGTCTCGACTTCGACACCGAGCAGAATAATCCAAACTCTGTCACCGAGTTGGACCCTGCTCGGTTGAAAGCCCACCTTCGGGCTGCTGGAAATACACTTCGTTTTCAGCAGCACAGGGATAAGCCATTGCACGGAGTCTACTATAGAAATATAGAAGACTTAGGCTTATCCCAAAAGCTGACCTTTAGCTTTTTGAGGTCAGCTGGGCTGAAGTCAGAGACCGAAGATTTTATATTAGCTTGCCAAGATGCCGTCAATCGGCAGAAGTCATCGCTGGGAAGATGCAGAAGGCCATCATACTTGGCTCGTTGCGTCTACTCAGGACACATGAATTGCGACCTCAATGACCGCTTACCCCGCGGACGTGGGGAGCGGTCATTGAGTAACGAGGCTGGAGGGACTCTCTGGACTAGTCGGAGGCCAGGGGGGACTTACCAGCATCCAGCACCAGCAAAAAAAATAATAATGTAACGAAACCCAAAAAGCAACACCAGAGCCATATTTTATTCATGAAACAAATAAACGAAAACAAAACAAAATATATGTGTTGATATGTCCCCTTTACAAAATTAAATTTAATCTGGCTTTCTTCACTGCGAACAAATCCATTACTTCCTCGGTCTTGATAACGATTTCGCGTTGTATTGACATTGATGACAACTCTGTCAGTATTTCCTGCCCGGTGCAATTTCTCCAATAAATTTAAATCAGCAGAATTTAAAAAAAAAGCGCGTTTAAGGTTGCGGGGGTTGATCCCACCCCTGGCTACGGCCTTGATCTATATAACAGCTCCATTTAACTTTTTCATAATATATGTAATGTATACGGTCCACCTGACCTGAGAGTGTCGTTAATAGGGACTTAAAATTTTGTGTCTTCTACTATGTTAATTTTTGCACTTGTGAGAGTAATATATTTAGGTGTTTCAAAGTTCCCTTTTGTTGTTTTGAATATATGAGCATTCGTTTTAGTTTTATTAAGTATTAATCTGTTTGTGGGGACATTGACATTATATATTGTCATCATAGTGTATCACAGAGTATGAAACAGAGACATATTAATACGGGGAGACCCAACGGTTCATTCATAAAACGCTGGAAGAGCCGATCTATTATTGTTTTAAAAAGTGTAATGAGTGCGAGAGAGAAAATGGAAGACAGCTACTGCGGCGGCGACCTTTCGGCAACGCCGCTTCTTGTGATCAGAGCCCATCCAGCGGCGTGTCTACTTATCTTTAATGAATGGTTAGGGTAAACTGTATAGTTACATAAGAAAAATACTGAATACTCTGTATCTGAACGTTGCAATAAATCAAATGAAAATAGAAAACATTCAGAGCATAGCTTAATTCGTGTACATTAAGGTAATACTTAGTAACTGTAATAAAACTTTGTCATGTTTTGTAGAAATTTATTTATAATTTTAATGCAAAAAGTACAGTTATTGGACGTATTTGTTAGTTAGTGGACGGTTTAATATTAGTTATTGGACACATTGTAAATAATTTAAATTCTATAAAAAAAGACACTTTAATAGGTATCTGACCACTTAGCAAAAGTGTTCCTTGCGTATTTGTTGAAACAACTCAAGTCTATCTATTTCTTCTTTCTCTTCCTCCTCGTTTTAAATTGTTTCATCGCAAAATTCACGTTGTTCATTTTCAAAGTCGCTGTCTTCATGCTCTGAAATCTCATCTTTTTCTGTATTGTAGCATAAAGCATAAGCATATGCGACATAGACATGTCATTCTTCTTCACTTCTTCACACTTCTGGAATGTGAACATGGTGTTTAGGGGGAACACAACATTTGTGGCAAAACTGCTTACATCTGTCATATAATAAAATGACATCATATATTTAAGAATTTTAATCATTCATTGAAATTAAAAGTTATTATAAAGTAAAGCTAAGCTATTACCCGACCTATTATAAATGCAATAATCCTAATAAAATGAGTGCTGTATTTAAACTAAGAAATGGAAAAACGTCTAGATTTTTCATTAGAAGAATATAAGAAAATACTATAACTAAAATAAAATCGCAACATACTTTTGGGATTTACAAAGTTCATAAATGTATATCATACTAAAGTCAACATGAACTACTATAAATATAAATAATAAAATAAAAGATTTTTTTTTACATTCTATAGACTGAACATATTAAAGACAGTTCTATAAAAAAGTCACAACTTTTTAAAATTTACAAACTTCATGTCCTATATACAACACAGTAAATCAAACTTTGTTAATCAAACCTACTATAATTACTGAATCTATTCATTCCTAAATGAATTGAGTTTTGTATTCAAACTTCTTATTCTATTTTTTTTGTTTCATAATAAATACGTATTATGAGAAATGTTTTCAATACCAACTTGACCAATTGATTATGGTAGTCATTCATTACTTCATCAACATACATATGATCCTTGAAATAATCCCAGATATTGGAAGGCAATGTAGGTAGGATTTTCACAATTAAAACGTCGTAAAGGTTTTTACATTTTTGATAAAAATACTGGTAGTGGCATTGAATAACCTAAAGAACCGCTCAGCTGTTTTACATGTTTCAATGACCAGGGGACTAGCGTAAACCGAAATATTCAAATAAATAAACCTATACATTTTTTACCTTGTAGATGATAAAAATTTCTAGATCCGCAGGGAAAAAATGATCGGAGCACAGCTCTGGATATTTGGGTAGGCGTTTAACTCCCAACATGCCAACCAGCTCAAGCCACAGGTTTCTCCTTTCTGGGGCTTTGGGAAACCATATTAATAAGATTATTTGAATTATAATATGAATTTAATTGGAGATTAAAATGGTATTTTGCATCACCAGAATAAAAATATTTTTAAACAAATGACGCACATTGATTATGTACACATAATCAATGCATTGATTATATAAATCACACATTGATTATATAAATTATATAATAAAAATTAATGAAATAATTATTGATTAATTATTGCAGCAATATAAAACGTAATATAAAAATACTTACCGATGAAAAGTAACAGTTTTCGGACTCAAATAATCCACCGTTTTACAAACTATACAAGAATGCACCATAATTACACACTTATTGTATTGTTCACCTAAATTCCAATAAATACAAAGATTCGTAGAACACACTAAAGAAAACACAAGTACTACGGCGTTTCGGCAACCTCTCAAATTTGTTTCCATTGATTAATCGACATTGACGTACAACTCGAGTAAAATTCATCAAACGTTGCCGTTATTGAGATTTAAGTATATCTCAAGGCACAGTACATTTTCGGTTTTCAACCGCAAATGTACGCAATAAGGCAATAAATAGATTAAGTTTGCCAAGAAGCTGTTTTAAATACTAAATGAATCAGATTCGTTGAAATTGTCAAATTATTATAACATCTCTTACGGTAATCAAAGACCAAAGACTTCAAGTGAATTTAACAGTAAGCCTGGCAAACGTGCCGTTCGGGAGAAAAAGACGGACGACAAGGATGGAACGATCTTGGATCGGCCAAAACGTCAACAATTCTGTCTCCTATTAAAATGTCTCTGGTACGAAACAAGTAATAGTAAATTAATAGTAATTAATAAAGCATGCAACTGCCATGTGATGTAATACTCATACATTAGGTATTATTAGAAGAAAATTTGTGGTTGGCTGGTTAAAGTTTAAGTTGTGGTTTAGGTTGATTACAATATCCTTTTTTACGTACATGCGCACTGAAATTTGATTGGTGCGGGAATGTTCGCTTTCGTCAGGTGGTAAAATAGTAGCACTGACAAATATTGTAGATACATGGAATGGACCGTATAATTTTTGCTTGTAAAGTGAACGATAGTTTTAAAAAAGAAAGGAAGGCTAATGATAATATATTAATTTTTTCATATACAACCACGCAATTTTGTACATATCATTGCCTTCGGGAATTCCAAATGTACCCCTAGATTACTACTATATCCTTGGAAGTATATCAAATATTTTTTCTGAAATATAAAATGACTATTGTAAGTGGTTGTTTATATTTACCTTGAAATATTCCTGCATTTGGAAACACATTTTCCTCCAGAAAATCTTTGAATATTATGGCCAGTGTCCCATTAGTACTGAATAAATTACGGGCCACGGGATTTTCATACTTTTCTTTTTTAGAAGACAGAAATAGCAGCCAAGAGCATCCAACCAGCGATTGTAAAAATTGCCAGAAGTATAGAGGTTCGAAAGGGTAATGAACGGTTTCCAGGCAGCTACTAGGATTGTCAGCCAAAAATATGTCTGCCTCTGTTAAAGGCACCCCTTGATGAGGTAATCCTATATCCCTCAAAAGTTGCCATAGAAATAGTCTTATTAAAACTGGTTCAAAGTCGATTTTTTGGTTTACTGCCATAGTAGCATATTGATTATATAACGCAACTAATTTAGGCAAGTATACAATCAGTAAGTTACGTATGAGACGCGCCTCATTGAATTTAGTACAGTGACAGTAAGTTTCTAGTAACTGTTCGTGGTCCATATCATCATTTTGAAAACTAGCATTATCGGGTAACATTTCACTAAAAGAAAGTACTTGATTAAAAGGTATCAAGAAAATGCTTCTGTTCCTTATCAATTGTTGATCAGTGTATTTTATCTTAGAAAAAAATTGTTGATTTGCGACTCGAAAACTTCGCGACACCGAGTTTGAGTCGAATTGCACCATAAATGACGAAAACTTCCGTCGTCTTCGAGTTGCCATCTTGAATATTTATGTTCACAAAAACTCCGTGATTTGCTACCACCATAAAACCTCGATATACAGATTTTGAGTTGATTGGAACGTTGAATGGCAACATTTATGTTATCTTGAAACCGCCATCTTTATCTTTCAATATTTTTTCTGTCAAAAAATCGAGATCAGCTAATCCAAGAACCCCGCGATACACATTTTGAGTCGCATCGGACCTTAAATTGCAAAACTCGTAAGCTATCTTGGACCCGCCATCTTAAATATTTATTTTGACAAAAAAATTGTGATATGCGAATCAAACATTTCCGAGCTACCTTGAATTTTACCAAAAAAAAAATCTTGATTTGCTACCATAAGCACAGATCAAGGGCCGAAAGGCCCGGTAATATAAAATATGTCATACCTTTCATTTTCGAGATTACGCTGTATGGTCAGCAGAGCTTGGTATTCCAATTTTTCAAAATACTGCAGTACTAAATCGATATAATAGGTTAAATCAACTTCTTCCGCTACTATGTGTATAGGTATCTCTAATGGATTCTGTACTTTCTGACTATTATTCTGAAGCTGGTGAACTGGTTGAACAACAAATTGTTTCTTGCCTATATTCAATCCACTATGGGTTATATCTGCTAATACGTCCGAATCGAAAGTTTCCAACGCAATCTTAAAGAGATAAGTACATACTTACAGATACAGATAATTCTGGTTAAAACACTAACATTTAAGTTTATAAATACTAGAAATATCGAAAAGAATTGTATAGATATTAGACGATATGAAGATGAGGCACACCGCACATCAACAACACCTAGAGGGGTTATTGGGCACACGCATACGCACGCAGCACGCACGCACGCACGCACGACGTACGCAAGCAGCACGCTCGCACGCACGCACTAACGCCGCTCGCACCCTTTCTGTTTTTGGGTCGAACATGAATCTGAACTTTGCTGACAGAAATTTTGCCCAGAACCTGTTTTTTTGAAAATATTGGCACTTTTTTGTCGCCCGTGTCTCAAAAATTATACGTTTTATCGAAAAGACCATTCTATACAAATCCGTCGCTAGAGCGTGCTGGAAAAACTGCTTTCTTAGCTAGCGAGAGTTATATTTTGACCAAATAACAAATTTGTAAGTTTTGTAAAAAAAAATGTTAATTAACAAATTTAAAAAACATGATCTTTAACGGGTTTTTAAATTTTCTTCTCTGTACTAACCTAAAACATATTATACATCAATCGAAATATAATTTGTAATTTATATAATACCTACAACTTTCTCATTTAACTGTTTTGGATTGGAGCTAATTTTCTATTATTAGCAAAAAAAAATTTTTAACTTGCGATTTTATAGGTACAAATTATATAATATAAATATAATTACAAATAATGATAACGTCTGTAGCGTTGACACTGTAGTTTAGTATTTTCAGTCTACAACCCGACATAGTTGATGCTATGATTTAATTAGTTAAGGCACGGCCCTCTACAGGGTTAGCTATTATTCAAGGAAATGGCACGTCAAGCCGATATTGGACAGGCAACCGGATGGTGAGTGGTAATCTGGGCCTTTGAGTAGTACAGAGCCCCCTCGTAGCGGCCAAAGTGACCCCAAGAGGCGGGGGCGGCAATATGGGGGTGGGGCAAAATCGAAAAATTTTTGCCAAAGCAACCGGATAAAAATGCGGTAGCATTGAAGGTAATACCCTAATAATATAAAAAAAAATTTGACAGCCGAAACACCGAAACACACGGGCCGTTTTTGCACTAGCGAATACGAAACAAGTAATGAGGCAATCGCTTCAAAATTGGTGACTATACTTATTGATACCACCAAACATTAGAAAACAATTGCCAACCGATCCTGATGGTCAGTTTCGGAGAAACAACCCCTCAAAGTCGCCGAAAAACCCTTTTTTTCGATTGTTTCAACAATAATTAAAAAAAAAACACTAAAAATTGTTGAAATCGGATGGCGTATAAGTACAAATAATAGTGTATATCAATGCCATCTGATTTTGATTAAATTAACCCCTATTTAGCCATCTTTCAAACCTCATTAATATTGCAATAATGCCATACGCTGCACAAAATTGTTGAAAATCCTTTTCAATGAATATTTACCGACTGCTTGGACTTTAAAAAAGTCTGTGCGCATGCTCATTATCCATTTAAACCCCCCACCCTACCCCAACAGCCCCCCTCACCAACCCTTAGGACAATGTGGGCAACCGGACAAGGCGATGATTTGTGAAAAATCACATTTCACAAAAATCACATAATGAGCACGCACAGACTTTTTAAAAGTCCAAGCAGTCGGTAAATATTCATTGAAAAGGATTTTCAACAATTTAGTGCAGCGTATGGAATTATTGTAATTTTAATGAGGTTTGCGGGGTGGCTAAATAGGGGTTAATTTAATCAAAATCGGATGGCATGGATACACACTATTATTTGTACTTAGGACAGTATAAATTTCGAACGCCATCCGATTTCAACAGTTTTTAGTGTTTTTTTGAATTATTGTTGAAGCAATCGAAAAAAGGGTTTTTCGGCGACTTTGGGGGGTTGTTTCTCCGAAACTACCCATCAGGATCTGATGGCAATTTTTTCCCAGTGTTTGGTGGTTTGGATCTGAAGAACTAATCAAAAATAGGACAACTATTATTGCGCCACTGTCATTTATAGCGCCACTGTCTTTTATAAAATCACTATGCTTCAACATATAATTCAAATATTTAGTTCATCAGACACTTGCCAGAGCCGTAGTAGCCTAGTTGATAAACCGTAAATTCCCGCAGTTTCTGCTAGGTATTTTGTTTTACTAAATTCTTTCAAATAGACGACACAATTGTATTTCCCTTGGCCTAAAACACAATTACTTTTGTCACAGGGTCGACGACTGACCAGGATAATAACGATACGTGTACATGGCATAAGGAGCCATAAGGCTACATAGTGGCTACCTACGTGCAGGGGCTGCTACGAACAAAGAGAGATGATGGCTGCTTGAAAGACTGAAGAAAAAGCGAAAGGACAGAGAGGCTACGAGCTAAAGCGGTAGAGCTCGCAAGAGCAAGAAACAAGACCCAGGCTGAAGTAATGCGAAAGCGGTTCCGGTCTGGTGTTCTGCGAAGGAAAATGAGGTGGTTTTTTAGTGAGGTCGCTGGCTCCCCGTCGGACTCAGTTACTCGTAAGTGAGGCCGATGCGGATCCAGCAGTCCCACACTATTAAGCAGAGCGGACCCTGCTTAATGTCTTTTTGAAGATTTTTCCACCGACCCTCGACAAAAAAAAAAAAAAAAAAAAAAAAAAAAAAAAAAAGGAGCCATAAGGAGGACTAGACCAGTTGATTACCCTACAACATTTTTAGATTGTTACGTTATACACATGATCAACGACTGACCAGATAATAAAGTTACGTATATAAGGCCCCCCAAGGAGGACGAGTTGGTTTCACAAGAATATTTTTGGATTGTTTCGCGGCGGTTAAATTACTAACACAGCTACAATATGCCAAACCTGCTGTGTCGGTGACCAAGTTGATACTGCTGCGAGACGCTCGTGCCACTAATACCGGAAAGGTACTAGAGATTGAACTGATTTAAGACGCTCATTCATTTAGCGGTTTCGCGGTAATATGCGAAACACGTCAGCAGCGCAGCAGCTAACTAACTTCTGCTGTGGTCATAGGATACGACTTTAAAAATTGAATTTCGCATATTTATAGCTCCTTGAATCAATGGTTAATTTAAAAAAAAAATGTTATGTGATTGTGTAACCCTCTTCCCCTATCTAATATTTAATTTATTTTACCTTTGATTGTATTTGTTTTCCTATTTTTCGGAAACTATCCTTTAGCGTTAAAATGGTTTCTTCGGGTTTCACTGAAACATAATATCACCATGGAATCATCACTATAATATGATCTTGATTATTTTAAATATTTTGAGTTATAATATTGCTATAATAGAAGCGCAAACAAAAAGAAAATGGCCATTTGTGAAAGAATGTTGCCGCTTAGTATATTTGGTAGTAGTATCCTAAAGAATCATTTTCGAAGGAACGCCTGTCACCTTCAGGTACTATTTGGATCCAAAATGGTGGCTGGATCCTAAGAATGGGACTTTTCACTAGATTCTTAAATCACAAAACAAATATTTTGAGTTATAATATTGCTATAATAGAAGTGCAAACAAAAAAAAATGGCCATTTGTGAAAGAATGTTGCCGCTTAGTATATTTGGTAGTAGTATCCTAGAGAATAATTTTCGAAGGAACGCCTGTTGGAACGCCTGAAGGAACCTTCAGGTACTATTTGGATCCAAAATGGTGGCTGGATCCTAAGAATGGGACTTTTCACTAGATTTTTAAATCACAAAACAAATATGTTTATTTGAAAGCTAATTGATAGTTATTCACCCCTTGTAACTTTGTTTGGAATATAAATCTCACAGTGTTTAATAAAAAATAAATATTTACTATAGCGATTTGAACACTCATTTGACCTTGAGACTGAGTGACGTAACACAGCTTGGAATTAAGTTGGCAGCATTATTTGTCAGAAGCCTAAATAACCGAAATTTTCACAATGTTATTCTTGATGGCTTTAATATAATTTTTGAGCTGTTGGCATATATTATTTAGTACTCGCTTGTCGCCTGATGAACGAGTTTGTTGCCATTTTTTTCGAGCTTACCTTTTTCTGTTACCCAAGTCTCGAATTTCTTTGATATACCTAGTCAAACCTGGTGTTTTTGGCTTCAGTGTGGGGATGTAGTTCCACTCAGATTGCTGCAAGTCAACCATAAGCTTTTCAACTTAATGGTGTCTGTTCTTTTTTTTCTGTTTTTCAAGGGTGCGCTTGACTCAATTCCTTGCTCAAGCTCTGCTCGAAATCCGTCCCAATAAGTTTTACCGTTAGTGAGATATGCGGGTTGCTATTAGGTTATTATGTGTTCACTCAATGAGAGTAGATTTGCTGAATGGTCAGATGCTAGGTCAAAGCATACTTCAATGTTGACATAAGCGGAAGGGATTTGATTATCAGCGCTATTCCGCCCTTTATGGGAGGGTCTGGTTGAGCAGTGTGATAAACCTTGTAACCTCTCATTTTGAAATAATTTGTTCTGGCCATGTGGGTCTCAGAGATTAAGGCTACGTCGATTTTATCGTTCCATAAGAACGCTTCTAGTTCATGGGCTCATCAATGAGAACTGAGAACTATTTATTATATCACCGATCAGAGCATTCACAATATCAATATTCACATTTACAGCTAAGCTAACAGCCTCCTTTATTTGAACTTTCTTTCGATAGCATTTACCACATTGTCTACATGTCTACCATCTCACCAAATTTCATTTCTATCCGACCTTTTTGCGATTAGAACCCTTTTTTTTACCCATTGCTTGGGCTATAAGTTTATATAAAAACATTTCGAGTTCTATTATCTAAATAAATGGTTGCATACTTTATTTCATGATACGTTCTGTGCTCGTTGTCCACCTAATATCTCCGTATAATAAGTTTTGATTTTATGTATGACCCTTTTTGATTCTGACCAGCAACCATTTTTATTTTTGTTACTTGCAACTTTTTTGTAGCTGTTTTCTACTTTGATTATTCTTTCAAGAATCGTTTTACTCGTTTTTTCCTATTGATCAAGTTTTGTCATAATTTGTTCTAACATTTGGGCCAGTAGACGAGAACCACCCACTAAAAAATGGTAACGCGCTGAAAGCAATACTTCATAAGTGGTGTGGAAACTACCATTCACTATCAACTGTGGTGTTTAAAATATGCATATAAAATCCTTCTACATTCGACCCCCTAAAAAAATATCTACGCCTATGGCTAACAGTGACCTTGCAAGTGTAGCCAATCATTCAACTTTTTGTACTTCTTAGATGCACTTGTAGCTATTTGTATACTTAGGCTGCAAAATTCCTTTTCGCGTACCGAGACAAAATTATTGCCGAGGCGAAATAATCTCGGTCGCTAAAAAATTTCGCGGTCGTGGTGTAGCTACACACAGGTGGTATTTTTTGTGCAACCGTATGCATGGCTGTAATTTTTTGTAACTGATGAAACTATAGTTAGAATTTAGGTATAAATGACACTACGGTTTATAATATACTTATGGTGGCGTCAGATCTCAGCGTTTCTATTTGAATGATATATAAAACTGACGGTTCGCTCATTGACAAATGTCGCTAAAAGTAGCGGACGCGAAATTGAATTTCTGGCCGCTACGGAGGACGCGAAATGCCTACTTCGCGCCCGATTGCACAAAAACTTTATTATTATTAAAGTTCAACTTTATAGTGCTTTGCTACACAAATAACGATTTATCATTTCTACGGTTAGAAATAAGATATCGACTTGCGGTTTTCACTGGTTCTTGGATTTTTTGGAAATGGAAGGCAAACAATTTTTGACTTTGAGACTTTGTTTGGTATAGGTAGTTAGAAGGTAAACATAATAAAAGTCGCTTTTTTCGCTTATATCTCGGAAACTATGCACCCTAGCGATGAGTTCTCTCTATGCAAAATTTTAAGCTGACAAAATGTGCCACAAATTTGACTTCAATATTTTTTTCGCTATCTCTCATCTCTAAGATATCGCTAAAAATTTGCTAATTTTGAAAAATATATTTGCTTCACATTGTTTGCCTTATTTGACTAGCTAACTCGCCGGCCTTTCATCCTACGATAAATTTAGAGCAGTAGGGTGGCACATAAGAGGTACTTCTTTTTGGTTTTTGATAATAGTAATTATACTATTTATTTATTGTTCAACAGAAATATATTCCATTTATAGGATAACTTCGAAACTTTTGCTCTAATTTTGTTCTCAACGTTCTGTGGCATATAGTTCCTGACATATGGCCGGCGTCCTCTGTTAATGAATGACCGGGTATATTTTAACATTTTAAGTAACGCTATCACAAATATATGCAATGCAATTTTGTGACTTCTAAGTATACTACTTATCTTTTTCCTAACAGATGATCGTAATTACCACAATTTTGGCTATCCAGATAAGTATTTTTTTCGGACATGATGTAGGTATTTCTTTTTCCAGTCCCGGGAATTTCATCTGGTTCCTCTGCTACTGCATCAACGTGTATAGGTTTATCATCTTCAAAAAGTGGATTGCGTTGTAATGTATATCCATTACCGCAAATCATGATCCCTGGGCCATGTTTAAAGTTGTTTTGCCATATGCATGCTAGTTTTGAACCACTTTTATCACCAAAATTCATTATTCCTGAAATATAGTAGGTATGATAATAGAGTGCAGTAGTATTCGTGAATTAATAAATCCAATTTCTTTCATAGTATAATAAAAATCCTGAGAGCTTTTTCACACCAGTTGCCACTGGGTAAGTGTATGATATTACTATAGCAGTTTCAAAGACGAAAGATTTTTAAAGTACGATATTATTATTGTGACACCCTGACTATGTGCAAGACATGGATAGTACATACGACACCTGTTATAATGTTATAATAGTGATAATGTTTTAATAGTGATAATGTTATAATAGTGATAATGTTATAATAGTGATAATAATACTGAATAATTTAGTTTAATGTCAGATAAATTAGGAATTATTTCTTATTTATTAATTATTAAATGGAACAAATTTTTCTCCTTAAATTTAATTTTCTCCTCATGTCGCCTTTCGTCTGGGTGTTTTCGCTTAACAGGTGATTCTTTTGTCATATAGGATGGTTGATTCGGAAATATTGAGGGAAAAGCGTTTTTTGTAAGTTTTAGTTTATCTCTAGGAACCTCCAAGTTAGAACCACCGTCCCTAGTTATTCTATCTATTTTTATAATACACGACTGAAAAATACCTAGTACAGACTACTGAATGTTTGTAGGATGACTCTCTATGAATGGCTTTAATCCATATTTGTTTGATTTTCTCATCTTTTGGAAAAGAAAACACGAACCCATAAGTATTGGTACTATCGTACTTTTTACTAAGGATTTTTACTAAGGAAAAACGTACAACGTTTTATAATAGTATATAGTATAACGTTTATAACGTATAGTAATAACGTAAACGTATAGTACGTTTTATATAATAGTATATAGTATTATAGAGTATAATCAACAAACACTACAAACAACGGACGACGCCTTAACTAATTACTCAGTACTCTGTTGTATGCGGGATTCGTTAATTCGCGTCCGATCTTATTTACTCTATCTATCTTACACATTATGTATAACTCTATCCTACCATATCGAGAAATACGTAGGGACTGATATTTAGAATCCTGGGGTACGATAATTCATAGATGACTTGCGTAAAATCACCGGTCTTGTGACGTCATTGTCGTCATTTTTTTATTTTCCCGGCCTCTTCCTTATGGAGGTCCCGATGTACGCGTTAGCTGCCACGCTGTCACAGAATTTTATTGGTTGATTAAAAACCGTATGGCAGCGTCGTATTTAGTGAGAGATTCTGATTTTTTAACGTTTTGATTTTAGATTATTAGGTTATGATTTACCGGAGATACATAAGGTAAAAGATTGTATAAACACAAATAAAATGTATAAAATTGTTTACCGGAAGTATAAAAAAATTGGCAGTTTGTATACTGACGCATGGATGCAAGTTACGCCACGTCTTACTTTGTGTGTCAATTGGCGCAGCCTCTCATAAAACAAGTCGACATATTATATATTATATATATTATAACAAAAACCAATGTTAGGTTTAGAGATGGGTCGCGATTTCGATAACGTTATTTAATGGCGGTATTTTAAAATCGCATCGCGGATAGAGGCTCTGATCTCCGCCTAATGGTATTCCAAAGAAAATAATCGGGAAATATCAATCGAGACGTTCGTCAGTTGTGTTATTTTGGAGCGATATTTTTCAGGAGCGATCGCTGAAGTATCGCGAATGAAGCGGAGTTATTCAAGTTAGGTTTGCTTGGCTTTGTTTTTACTTTTTACACTCATGCATCGGCACCGACATTTACGTGTTACCTACATTTAATTGTTAAATTAACTATATTTCGTCACAGCATGGTGACCATGTAGCATGAGACAATTTTAAAGAGTGGGGGGAAGGTCTATCAGCGTATCAGCGATCCAGTTTTATTTAAAGAATTTGTGACATTATCACAAGTCTTAAATAAGATTAGTGCAATATATAAAATTACCCAATAGGTGGCAAAACACCGACTCATACATGAAAGTTTCTAGATTCTACAGTTTTAATATTACCAAATTAAAATTGTCAAAACAATGTGTTACCTGTTCCATGCCTTTTGCCCTCAACCCAGGACCCTTTATACCAATTATAGCATGGGAATACAAAGTTTTTGTTGAAGCATATATTCCAGGTGTACTCTCCATAGCCATGCATTTGATCTTCCTTCCACTCACCAACGTAGTACTGAAAATAAGTAAGTAGATCGACAGCACCATTTAATATTTGGTAAACACATTTAAGGAAGCGACGGCTAATGGCGCTCAGCGGGCAATTGCGCTCACTCATTTAAAATAAAATGCATGCTTTAATCAGGAGGCCTTAAATGCAGGAATGCAATCCGTTACCATGCGCATGCGCAAACGACATGTCTTATTTTAAACTCGAATCTAAGGTTATGTTACTATAAGACTGTTTAGATATGGCAGTGTTTTGTGTTTTGTGTGAAAAATCTTTTTCAAATCAGTGGAATCTTAATAAACATACAAAAAGAGTGCATTCTAGTATACAAAAAAAATAACTTATATTTATTTATATAAGAAAATATTTTCTTATATAAATGTATGGAAGGCTGTCATATATCTTTTAAGTGTAACTCTGATTTAAGATCTCACTTACAAGAAAAACATAACATTATGGATGCAAAAGATGAAATAAACTTTAAAACATACTGTGGTAAGATTATTTGTTTACATAGGAATGTTATGAGGATCGTTTCTTTCATGTAGTTTAATAGATTTTAGTATTTGGCTATCGAAAATAGAAGAAGAAAATAATGT
Organism: Tetropium fuscum; assembly: GCA_964058915.1. NCBI lineage: Eukaryota > Metazoa > Arthropoda > Insecta > Coleoptera > Cerambycidae > Tetropium > Tetropium fuscum. The sequence goes on from CAXKVY010000239.1 coordinate 244,001, forward strand.
ACAGTATGATAAACAAACTGGGGTCAAGAAGCATAACAATATGGAAAAAACATATTTGGAATGTGTTAGATCGGGTAAGTGAAAAATAAATAGAATAATTTAATTTATAAATTACCTAGTTAGGTACTGAGCGCACGTCATTATTTTATTTTTAGGTAAGGTTCGTTATGTTAGTGGAAATAGAAAAAGAGGTAATAAAAGTCAAGGATCATGCAAAATTAATATGTATTGCACCAGTCAAATTATTTTAACTAAAAATTTAATAACTGGCGAATGCAATGTGACATATTATAAGAACCATTATGGGCATTTAAATAAGGTAGAACACTTGCACATGCCTTCATCGCACAGACAAAATATAGCTGCTAAATTAACCCTAGGTGTTACTCCAGTAAAGTAAGTAGAAAATATAAATATATTACAAATTACAATATATAACCCTTTCTTTTTAAGAATTCTTGATGATATCAGAGATAATATTGGAACTAATCTAAAAAGAGTGGACATCACAACTAGGCAAGATATCCACAATGTTATGACTTCTTATAATATAAACTTACGAGATGGATGCCGCCATAAGGATGATGCAACAAGTGTTAATCTCTGGGTAGAGGAATGCAAAAGTTCAAAAAAAAATCCTATATTACACTGCTGGCCAATAGGTTGGAATAATTCAAATTTTTAGGGTAAGTTTCGATACATATATCTTCTGAACGATATGGAATATCAAAATACGGATTTCAGGACGTTTTTGGAAATTTCATCGACAAAAACTGGTCTGAATATCGATTTTCCATTATGCTCAAAAAAGGAATATACGGGGGTGTAAACTAAACCCCTAAAAAAATCAAAATTTCATTCTTACCGAGAATTTAGGAAAACCAAAATCGAGTTAAATTTTTTATACCGGGGTAATCTATGGACCAATTCGAAAAAACAAATTTGGCCGATTTTTGATATCTCGCTTATTTTTGAATATACGGCGTTTTTATTGAAATTAGGACAATTTTTTGGAAATGTATCTCTTACTTTTTAAAAACAAAGTAAGTAATGGATTTTTTTCTTATTTTCAAGTAAGCTTACATGCCTCTAGCTGCCTCAGTAGCTAGAATTGACATTTCTTATACAGGGTGCCTGCGAAAACATTTAATAAGCATGTGTCACGAAAAATCTGTATATTTAAATAAACTGTGTGCAGAACCCTGTATGATTAAAATGAACGATAATTTTAAAATTTTTAAACTGTGAAGGGAAACCTTAGAAAAATATCTCGAAACGGTTTTTTATTTTTCTTGATCGGATGAGTATTATCATAATTTACAGTTTCGTTGTAATTACACGGTAAATCCCTATATAAAACATTTAAAAAACTTGCGGTAGTAACGATTAGCTGGTGATTATGATAATACTCATCCGATCAAGAAAAATAAAAAACCGTTTCGAGATATTTTTCTAAGGTTTCCCTTCACAGTTTTAAAATTTTAAAATTATCGTTCATTTTAATCATACAGGGTTCTGCACACAGTTTATTTAAATATACAGATTTTTCGTGACACATGCTTATTAAATGTTTTCGCAGGCACCCTGTATAAGAAATGTCAATTCTAGCTACTGAGGCAGCTAGAGGCATGTAAGCTTACTTGAAAATAAGAAAAAAATCCATTACTTACTTTGTTTTTAAAAAGTAAGAGATACATTTCCAAAAAATTGTCCTAATTTCAATAAAAACGCCGTATATTCAAAAATAAGCGAGATATCAAAAATCGGCCAAATTTATTTTTTCGAATTGGTCCATAGATTACCCCGGTATAAAAAATTTAACTCGATTTTGGTTTTCCTAAATTCTCGGTAAGAATGAAATTTTGATTTTTTTAGGGGTTTAGTTTACACCCCCGTATATTCCTTTTTTGAGCATAATGGAAAATTGATATTCAGACCAGTTTTTGTCGATGAAATTTCCAAAAACGTCCTGAAATCCGTATTTTGATATTCCATATCGTTCAGAAGATATATGTATCGAAACTTACCCTAAAAATTTGAATTATTCCAACCTATTGGCCAGCAGTGTATTTTATAAGAGGCAGGGTGAATTCTCCCATTCACACAATTTCAGTTTAAATGATTTTTGCATCATTATCATGAATGATGTAATGAAAGATTTGCTAATGAAATTTGGTACAAATATAATTTTTGTCGATTCAACCCATGGACTTAAGCCTTACGATTTTGAATTAACCACCGTCCTTGTACTAGATGAATTTGGTGAAGGATTTCCAGTTAGTTATATGTTTACTAACCGAAAAGACACCGATATTAATAGATTATTTTTTTCTGTAATTAAAAATGCCGTTGGTATTATTAATTCTAACGTTTTTATGACAGACATAACAAATGTCGATTACAATGCTTGGGCCGAAGTAATGGTACCAGTAGTACATAAGTTGTTCTGTGCTTGGCACGTTGACCGTGCGTGGCAAACTAATTTACCAAAAATTAATGATGCCGAAAAAAGGGAGTGGGCTTATAAAACCCTCAAGTACTGCAAATGTTATTGGACCCAACTGAATTTGAAAAACAATTTCAAAGTTTCTTAAATATTCTTTTTAATGATATAGAAACAGAAAGATTTGGTAACTATATTTTGGCCCATTATTCTGGAAATAAATTTCAGTGGGCATATTGTTATAGATTAAAATGTAGAATAAACACTAATATGCATTTAGAGAGTATGCACAAAACTATAAAATACATGTACCTTGGTGGAAAGCGAATTAAGAGGCTAGACAAAAGTTTGCATATATTACTAAAATTTACTCGAGACAAAACCGTACAACGTATTATCAAATTAACGAAAGGAAATTTATCGGGACATGAAAATGACATTAATTCTAGACATAGGTCTGCATTAACAGAAACTTTTAGTATTCAAAATTTGCAAAATGAAGCCACGTCCTACCTTATTACAAATAAAGAAGGGAAAGAATTTATAGTTTCGAGAAATGTTAATAAAGATAATAACTTATTGTGTTGTCAGCTGAAATATAAATTTTGTAACATATGTATACACAGCTACGAGTGCACATGCATAGATTTTAACATAAGGGTTACAATTTGTAAACATATTCATTATGTTGTTCTAAATAAGAATATATATTTTAATAATGACAAAAATAAATATGATACTGAGCTATTCATCAGGAAGTTATTACTCTTACCAATAAATTAGCATCAACAAAAGAAAATGACATAAAATCGGAAATAAAGAAAACTGCATTAGAGATAATAAATAATATAGATAGCAAAAACTATTCAAATGATCAACTGTCACTTATTTTAAAAAATCTGAAAACTGCAGCTCTAATTAAGAATATGCCGGCAATTGAGCCGTTTAATATTAATGAAAAAGAAAAAAATATGCCAGCCAATAAAAACATCGAAACACAGTCATTTTTTTCTACCAAAAATAAGTCTAAGTATAAGAAAGGTGTTAGGAAACCAAATGCCGAAGAAGATAAAATTATAAAAGATACTCTTCTAGGATCAAAGTATATTACAAAAAATTGGGAACATGATCATCAATATACTCTATGAATTGTTGTTATTGTTAATTTGGAAATAAATATTATTACGCAAATTATGTGTTATTTTCTTTTTATGTGTGTTATTTTCTTTTATTTCATTTCAGTCATCTCAGAATATATAAATATCTTGAATGAAAAGCCCTGCTGCTAGATAACATTCAGAAAAAAAGATTTATATAATAGGTAGTAAAATTTATATAAGATTGAATTTCTTGTCGGAATATTTAAATTTGATTTCAAATGCCGCGCAATATTTAGTGGCGCATGCGCATGGTAACGGATTGCATTCCTGCATTTAAGGCCTCCTCTTTAATCGGATTTGTGTATAGCGCGCCATCTCTATTAAAGTAGTGTAAGCGTGTTGTGAATGCTCCATCTTGTTTGCTGTCGAGATATTCGAGTGGTGAGAATAAACGTGTTTTGTATACCTATGCTGTTATAATTTGACCTGCTGTTTCAATAAAGGTTTGCAAAATCATTTTATATTATATCTCAAATATTTAACTAGCCTTTAAATTTAAATATTTAACTAATGTGAGACTTTCGGCTTGAAATATTCACAGTTGTTTTCCATAAGATTAACTTTTTGAGGTTATGTCAATATTTTTATAATTTCTCGACCATTCAGACAATTGCGCTCAGGCTTAGCGCTATTCGAGCTTCCTAAAGGAAGGGAGTAAAATTAGACAGGTTTGCAGAAGATGTTCTGTTCCCTTTAGTAGTTTACGAGACCGTTTAAGCAAAGGCTATTATGCCCCAAGAATGGAAAGAAAGACTGTTTTTATTAAAGAACAGGAAGCAGAAATTAAGGAACGCTTGCACTATCACGGATGTTTGATGGGCTAACACATCTACAATTACGCTGCGTATCAATATGCCGCAGGCAACAAAATTCGGAATACGTTTAACAAAATCAGTAAATTAGCGGGAAAAGATTGGTTATATGGGTTTATGGCTAGGAATGCTGAATTAAGTTTCAGAAAACCTGAAGCAACCTCGCTAAACAGAGTGACGGCTTTTAACAAAATAGAATTGGATAGATTTTTTGAAAATTTGGAAAAAGTTATGACCACTCATAAGTTTAACCCAACCAAAATTACGAGTTGCCATAAACCAGCGCGAATTGTCGGATCCAAAGGATAAAAACAAGTTGGGGCAATTACAAGCTTAGAAAGGGGAAAAACTACAAACGTGTGCTGTTCAATGAGTGGAGCGGGTACGTTTGTGCCACCGATGTTCATTTTCGCTCGAATTAGAATGGCTGCTGGCTTAGAACGAAACGGACCACCCGGTTAAATATACCATTGTTCCAAAAATGGTTGGATTAACGAGGATTTGTTCATGGTCTGGCTGAGACATTTTCTAAATTTCACAAATGCAAGCGAAGAAAATCCGGTACTATCACGCAAGTCACTACTCTTTAGGTATTTATAACTTAAGCATAATAAGGATAAGTCGAGATAATGGCGTAATTACGTTTAGTATACCTTCTCATACTTCACAGCGACTCCTGCCTTTTTTTTGGGCAACTAAAAAAAGCCTACAACATGTAGTGCAAATTATTTATGAAAAGTCATGCATATGAGAAAATTACCAACACTGACTTACCTGGATTATTCACTAAGCCTTATCTTAAAGTAGCCGTAGCTCAGAAAGCAGTAAAGGCATTTGAAATTGCTGGAATAGCCATTGATTATAATGTTTCGTTTTTACAAATTTCGCCCAAACCTGTTCCCAAGATACCAGGAACCAGAAAAGTTATACAAAGAAAGAAACAGAGGTCAGAAATTCTAACGTCAATCCTCCTTAAAGAGCAATTCGAGATATTAGAAGCAAAAAGGAAAAATAATTTAGAAAAGGCAGCAGGCAAATTAAAAGGAAGAAAAAATCCTCTGGAGAAAATGACGATGATGAATCCTCTGGAGAAGATGACGAACAGCCCATTATCGACAACGATGAATTGGACGATATGGAGATGTCGGATAATGAATTTGGTGAGTAAAAAACTGTTAGGGACCGTTTGTCTAAAGTTTTTTTTATTTCTAACTTCAGAAGCAATAAAACAAAAAGAACAGTCAGATGAAGCATGCCTAATTTGCAATTAATATGGGAAGAATGAGCTTTGGTACAGATGTTCTTCATGTGGGCAGTGGGCCCATGCAAGCTGCACATGGATATATTTGCGATTTTTGCAAGTCATAAATTTTGAAAAAAATAACAAAGATTTAATTGGAAAAAAACTGCCAAAATGGCTTCATTTATGTTTGTTGTTAACTTTCCTACTGACCTGTGTATATTTTTAATAATACACTTTAATTCTCTATTTAATCAATCTATTTTTATGATTTGTTATTATTAGCGTCATTACACTCGCCTGAGCGGCGTTACCCTACCGGGTCGGGCAATGGCGTTCTTTGGATACTCTCAAAAAAATATAATTTTGGACTTACATTCTGTTTTAAATACCAATTCATCAATAAATATAGTTACTACATGCAAGTCAAATGTTTCGCGAAGACAGAATGGAAAAAATAGTGTTATTTCTCTAAGAATGTGAATTATTCCTTAGGTGAGCGCCATTAGCTGTCGCTCCCCTAACTTATAAACACACGTCATTATTCTCCCAAATCATGCTACCTTCTCCATTCTTCTTATCCTTGGACCAACCACCTTTATATTTAGCTCCATTTTTGTACTGTCGATAGCCAAAACCGTGCCTTTCGTCCTCGATCCATTCACCTTCGTACCAGTTAATTGCCTCATATAATAGCCATCCCTTACCTAATGATAGTTACGTATATTAATTTATTAACTTACTAATTTATTAAACTTATATTATTATATTTCTAATTACCTCATAAAACGTATTACCTTGGTAAACAATAGTATGTGATTATTCATTTTGAAATATTCAGACACATATTTCGCAAATCAAACCCACAAAATAATGGGCTGCCCCTCCTCCACACAAGTCTCCGACTTATTATATACTTATTACTCTTTTATAGCTTATTAACGCTATAAAAGAGTATGGTATGCATATATATATATATATATATATATATATATATATATATATATATATATATATATATATATATATATGCGTAGGGTATGCATATATATATATATACTCTTTTTTTTGGTTCTATAAATTATTATTAGTACGTTATTATTTTTTTTGTGCTGGTCAGTCCAATCTGGTCGCCGACTAGTCCAGAGAGTCTCTTGTTAGCTAGCCTCGTTACTCAATGACCACTCCCCACGACCGCGGGGTGTGTGGTGATTGAGGCCGCAACTCGTGTGTTCTGACTCCCAGCCCCGCAAAAAAATCATATTAACACTAATAAAAAAATATTCAATTAAAAAAAAAGCTGACCCGTGTTCCTCACGGCGGAATACTGAACACACCTAGGTATATAATATATTTCCAACTGAGTTGCTATCCCGTTGGTAGAATAGTTTCAGAGAGCAAGACAAGAACCTTCAGCATTCCATGTAGAAACTAGAACATCTTGAAGAATGTAAGGATTTATTTAAGGATTGAAGTTCGTTTTTTGCGGATTTACCTTACACGAAAAATCCAACCCATTAAGCAAATAGCACCTAATATTGATATTATTGATCATCCTCGACTTGTATCATACAGTCCATACAGCACATAATGGAGTTTGGGAGCAATACCTAGTGCAATACCTACTACCAGCAAAAGCTAAACGAATTTATCAGAATTTACAATCTGGCGAATTTTTAAAATCTGTTACAATTACTGCTAATTGAAGATATAAAATAGCGAATGGAACACATGGTATATTTTATTTTAAATTAGGGCCGATAAAGTTGGGAAACCAGACATAACGCATCTGGTTATTAAGTTTTCCAATCCGTAAATTGAGCGGCTGCTAAGGTTTATATAAACAGTATATATATCAATCTTGCGATTCAGCAATTCTAGCTTGGGTTTTTGGGCGACAGCTGGAGAGTACCTACCTAACAGTTAGTTTTGGGGCGAGATGGCGTCGGCAGCTCAAAAAGACCAGCGAGTAATTTGGCGAGGGAATTTGTCACTAGACGACAGAAAGTGCTAGAGGTTAGGGTTAGATTAAAATAGAGCGAAGGTCATAGTAGAGAACGTGAGTATAAATCCCAGTGATATAAAAATCATTTGGATTACGACCAGAGGCGGAACAATCCGACTAGAAGCGGAAGCTCGGGGCTCGGTCTGACTAAAGTAGTTAAACATATGTTTTGTCATTAATGAACAATGTTGAAATAAGAATGTAATATTTATGTTTTAAATTATTCGCGTGAAACAATATTATTTTATTTGTGTTACGTTTAAAGAACAAGTACAGTTAAATAATTTATGCACGAAATATAAAAATATACCCAAATTATTGAGTACCATTTATTTGACTACGTACTTGTGTACGTTTTCTTTCTGTACAATTTAGCTTGCTTTAGTTATTATATTTACTTATATAAATATAATAATAATTATTGACGTCGTGTTTACAAATACCTTACAAAAACAATGTCTCAAAATTTCAGAGCACTTATAACAGGAAAATGTTTATTTCTGGCATTATTTCTTTTCATATGTTTAATTTCACAAGTAAAATGGTTTTGACAATTATTTTTTTAATGAATTTATAAACTATTTTGTACGATCTAGTTTTTTGTTCACTTAGCGTGTTTGTTGATGGAACGGTAAGTAACACTTATCGGTAGGTACAGGTTGTTTTTGCTATTAATGGACAATGTTGAAATAATAATGAAAAAATACAAGAACTTAAATGCTTTTGCTCTGCTGAAGTACATGATTATTATAATTATGATAGTTTTTCTAAAGGTTTCTTTTTCGAATTGGCAACACTTTTTCCAGTGAAAGCTAATTTGACAGTAGACAGCTGATTTGTGATCAGTTTCATTTGCCATTTAACCATGAATATTCTTTGCGCAAATTGTGCACTTTTCTTTAAAAAATCGTAGTTCAGTTCGCGTTAATAACCGTGCGCTACGTTCATTTACGGCCGACATAATCGTCCATCCGAGCAACTAATTAGCAACTAAAACCAATCGTTTTCGCACCAAGCATACTCTACTAATAAAGCTACTACTAATAACGCGCATCCACAAAGATGTCGTACAGTGCGAACTGAAGAAGTTGCTGTAGAGGTAGAGTGTAGTATTGAGGAGGAGAATCTGGTATTTTTACGGGTAAGTTAAAAAGCTCTTTCGGAGCATTGGATCAGAGCCATCGATAGTCTATCGATGGCTCCGATTGGACGGTCTCCGCTGTGAGTTTCGTCGTATACGACTCTGGCTCTGACATTGACAGGGAGAGTGATGATTTTTCGCGTAGAGCGAGCTGGCGTGCCAGGCTTGCCGTAAACGTAGTACGACAGTTGATTGAGAACTCTTTCAATCAACGGTCCAACACAATCACGGGTTTTAATACTTACCATCCTTCTTCCCATTTTTCCAAAAGCCACGGTAGATTGTTGGAGTGGATGTGATGCTTAAAACTCCCATCCCATGAAAGTAACTTTTACAAAAATCTCCTTCATATTTGCTAAGATCTTGAAAGATACTATTGCCATGTCCGTTGGGGAGACCGTCAGCAAAATATCCCTTTTAAAATAGATCATAATTAATGGCCATTGATAATAACTAATTGATATAATAAATACTGTTTTATACACAGTATTTAGGGTCCGCCAATAAGCGCGCTCGATCTTTAAAATGAAATAAAGCAAGTTGTGTGAGAGGTATAAATGAAATTTATTTTTTGTTTGAAAGAGTATTCGAAGGCATTATGTATGGAAAATAATATCGGTCAAATGTCCACCTCGGCTTCGCTGGGTGGCGCGCATACGAGAAGTCCAATTTTCAATGACTCTGGCGCACAAATCGGGCTGTATTTCATCGATGGCGTGGCGTATGTTGACTTTGAGGGCATCGGTGTTTTGCGGTTGGTTTGCGTAGACCTGTGATTTAAGAAAACCCCACAAGAAATAGTCTAGTGGGGTTAAATCGCACGATCTCGGTGGCCAGTTGATGTCGCCTCCGCGCGAGATAACCATTCCTCCGAAGCGCTCGTGCAGAAGATCCATTGTGGCGCGCGCTGTGTGGCTCGTAGCGCCGTCCTGCTGAAACCACATATCCTCGACATCCATATTGTCGATTTCATGCCAGAAAAAGTTCGTTATCATGGATCTGTATCGTTCGCCGTTTACCGTGATGGACACACCATCGTCGTTCTCGAAGAAATACGGCCCGATGATGCCTCCGGCCCAAAATCCACACCAAACAGTTACCTTTGCTGGGTGCATTGCGACCTGGTGGACCTCCTGTGGATTGTTCTCGGCCCAATAACGGCAATTCTGCTTGTTGACACTCCCATTTAAGGACGATCAATTGCACAGTAAAATTGGCGGAGCGCGCGGAACGTTGCTCGAACCGATGAATGATTTTCGTAATAAGTTTTAACGATTTGCACATGTTGTTCGCGGCTGAATTGGTTCGTGGTGATTTGTGAAGATACACTGAATAATAACAACTACGTTTGCCAACTCTACCACAAACAACATGGCCGCCATGAGCTGTCAAAGATCGAGCGTCCCTATTGGCGGACCCTTTATTATGAGGTGATGAATCACACTTTCATCACTTTTTATTGCGATTTGTCATTCTCCAATTTCAAAATATTTCAAAACCTTCTGTGCATAAATGTATATTTAGCTAGCGTATTTTTTTGAGCAAGTAAGATATTTTTTACACATGTTTTAGTGTTTTTCATACAATGTCTTTCATTATTATATTTTAGGTAAAAGCTCTCAAGTCATCCAGTTTATTGTCTATATATCCCATGTTGAAAAGTACTAGCTGTACAAATAAACGAAAATCTGAATATCTCACAATACAAAAGCTACTTGCTTTTTTAGTCAAACAATTAGATTTTGTTCTCAGAATGATAGATCTGTCACCAACTTGTCAACACCAAACTATTCCAGAACGATTATCTATGAATTTATGTACAATCACCCGAAAACGTATTTGGTCATCAAATAAGTAGATTTGTAAAAGGAAACTGGAGCCAATGCGCGCACCCGTTCTCCTAAACACAGCATTAAATTTTGCACCAGAGGTGAAATACTTGGGGGTAACTTTCGATGCTAAACTAAACTGGAATCTTCACCTCGAAAGAAGAATAAATAAGGCCTACATATCATATGAGCAGTGTCGCAGGACCGTAGAGAAAACCTGGGGAATGATACCCAGGGTGGTCCTGTGGATATACACTGCTATCATAAGACCAATGATGGCCTATGGAGCTGTTGTTTGGTGGCCGAAGAGTCAACAAATAACAGCAAAACTCAAGCTATGCCAGGTATAATGTATATATTTTACCGTGTAACTTGCTCCATCCGCCCAATTAAATGTCCCCTCTCCGTGCATTAACCATTTAGAAGTTTGCCCTTCATATACATTTCCATTCCTAAATAGTATTCTTTCATTCTGTTCCTCAGTTTTGATTACCCATTCAAGCCCCTCTTCCACCTGTGGGGAGATTTACAAGTTATTAGGTACAATCCTGTTATGTTGGCTTATAATAAATTTTTTCTCACACATGCATTAAAAGTGAAAATTTTTTTCCAAAATTTTATGTTTTGCCACCTAATTATCGGAATTATGGGGGGAAATGTCTGTCAACCATTTTTCCTGCTAACTGGACCTATAATAGGGTGAAAAATAATCGACAGACAATTTCGACCCTTACTCAATTTTTGGCCACCCTTAAAAATTTCTAAAATGTGCCAATTTATAAAAAAGCGAAATAAAGACATCTTATATCAATCCGACAGATGTCCACAGCATCTCTACCATTACAGCTCCTTGGGTATAAGGAACGGCACATTATTCTTGTTATATTTTTGGAAAACATGTTGACAAAATAATAATTTAAAAGTTTAAATTTCTACCAAACAACGGATTAGCAAGAATTCTAAGGAAAATTTTGGCTGATCAGCAATCTTATGGGTCAGCAAATTAGAGATACTTCAAGTATATAAAGAAAGATAATAATATCCCATCAAAACAAGAAGACGAAGACGGTACACTTATTGGCTGCTGACACATGTCATAGCTGTGAATGATGATAATGCAATACCGATAATGTATCGAAATTAATACGAAATAGCTTTTATACTTGTCTAAGGTTTATGATCGATTACGCCTCCTTAGTTTGACGAGACACTAATTGTTGTTACATACTGATTCTGTTGACTTTTCCAGAGTTCGGCAACTTTCCTTTGAACCACTAAATGTATTGGCACTATTTTGTTTGTGTAGTTTTAGGGAAGAAGCAGATGATAACTTGTCTGAAAAAAGAAAACAATGATATCTAAAACTCAGGAAATTATATATTTTAGACACAATTTTCTTGAACGTTGGTATAATACAAGTACGTCACTGTGTTCATTTTAAAACTTACCACCTTCTGTAATTGAAAAACCGCAAAATATTGTAATCATTAACATTTTATAATTATTTTGAGAAACAGAGGTGTACACGAAGAATTAATAAAAATTTAATTATGAGAACGAGTACACAAAAATACCATACTGCTGCATTAAAAATAACAGTTGGAAGAAGTGTGCTATGGCTCGCTTGAAACAAAACGCTAAGGTAACAGTAAATGATGTTGTCACTGTCAAAACTGTTGTAGAAGCAAATATAGCCGAAAAATAGAAATATTAATTATCATAGGCTACATTGATTTAACCCGAAAACATAAAGAAGTTTGTGATATGCTCAATTCGAAATATGAAGGTAAGAACGCCAGTCAGTCAACAGTAAGCAGGATTGAAGAGAAGTATAGAGAGCATGGCATTGTCAGAGATCTTGAGAGAAGTGGACGTACCATAGTTGTTAATGATGAAAATAGTTTAAACGTTTTGCTGTCCGTCCAACGCCGACGCGAGGAATTGCAGGTGAATATGGAATTAAAAATAGTATTCAGTTGCATCGGAGTCGCAGATTTCTGGAATATGTACCACAGCCTGCTCCTTCCTTCTTCTTTGATCCGTCTGCGAAGACATAGTTTACACCTTCAACAGCGGTCTCATCTTCACCAGTGTAAGTGTAAGTGTAAGTGTAAGTGATGTGGTTTGTATGGTATAAGGTTTATCAAACACAACTCGACGCGGAATACCATCTGCACATGCCTGTAAAAGGGGTATCGTTTTGGCAGTCTCAGTCCACAGGCGGAATTTCACAGCCGAGGTATACAAATAACTATTAAAAACACTAGTGGCGTCAAATAAGTGCCCCCAAAAAGTTATATGAAGCAGTATTCTTGCGCTATGTCTCCAAGATTAATTTTTTATACTGAATGACTAAAAGAAACGCAAGTAACATTTTTGAAGGTTTTTTTCTGGCTACAGTCGTGAAACTACGTACGACTGACTGGCAAGGAAATTATAAAAAAAACATTTCGACTTACGGCTTGCTTTAGACTTTTTGCTTAAATTCGACTTGATGCTACTCTTATGCGGTTTAGATATTTCCAGCGGCACCATATTAGCTTTTTGTAATTCTACCTCCTGTATATCTTTGCTTTCAGACTTCTCATCGATACTCTCTGCGATATTATCCTCAGATTCCTGAGTGGGTATAATTTGTCTATCTTCTATTATATCTTCCAACATCGAGTTGAAGAATAGAAAAGTTAGCTCCTCTCTATAGTTAATAGGTTTTACTGGCTCAACTTCTTCTAAAATTTCTGCCTCCCTGGAGGCGCTATCGGTTGATCGTCTTGATTTACTACTCGAAATTGATTTCCTTGAGCCAGCACGTCGTATGGAGCCTGAGGATTTCCTTAATGCGGGAATGCTAGAATTCATTTTATAGACACTATATGACGTTTACGTAGAAAATATTCAATGTCACTAACCTAGTTCAATAATAAAATCTTATTTAGTAGGCTATGGTCACTAATATTAAGTTGATGTTATGGCAACTATCTGCAGTTCCGTCGGTACCGAAGATGCTAAATTTAATTCGAAAATAATAATTATTATTATATCATGCGGTCAAAATAGACATCCAATTATTATTCAAGGTTCACAAATATGAGTTTTTTGCATTTTTCAGCCATACGAAGTTTTATCATTAAATGTAGGTCAGCCAAATCATTTTTATCATTTATGTAGGCCAGCCAAAAGATCATGCAATTAATTATCTATAAAAATTATTCTTACACTTTTTTTTCTAAGAATCACCATTTGCGAACGATTCAAAAACTTTAAAAGTTCAGCGAAAAAGTTCAGCGGCTGTATGGTTGCTGTATGATCTTAACCGAGTTTTTATACTCTACATTACGGGTGGTTGAATCTGGGGTACTGTGATCGACCTGTTCTGTTGCGGTTCGTTCCACATCGTAACGTCGGTGCATAAGGTGTTTGTTTCGCAGTAGTGATTTCCAAGTTCGGCTAATCTTCAGTCCCTCCTCCCTATTGAGATTCTCTGAGTGTTGTAGAATCTCTATTGATTTTCTTCTGCCAAATTGTAATATCTCGTAGTCCGTACCAACACCTTAGCATCCCCGAAGGAGATCCTGTGCCCCTCTTTCTAGGCATGTTCGACCACGGCATATTTGTCCGCTTGGAGCAAACGTACGTACTGCAATGTAACCAACCCGGGTCGGTTAAACATATTAATCAGAGAAACACATGGCCGGGGTACGTGAGCGGCAAAAGGAAAAATATCTACCCTACGTTGTATTTAATTTAAATTAACCCTGTCTGAGATGCACTGGTTACTAACGAAAAGCGGGAGTTTTGAGATGAAAAAGAAAAGACTAAGCATTTTAATACACCTACTGACTTATTTAAACAGGTATTCAATTTATGAACAATATAAAATAAGTACATGCCGTACTCAGCTTTGAATTCACGAGGGGAAAGAGCACGACAGAGAAACCCTCGATCTCTATTCAAAAGAATCGCAATAATGCTGTTGGACATTTAGGTGAAAGTAAAATGAAAACTTACAAGGGTTCCCATACTTGTGTTTTAATCTACAATCATTCTCAAGATACAAAACTAAGAGTTTGTTGTTAGTTAGCGGCTTTCGTCAGAGGGTAGTGAGGTCCCATACGGGAGGCAACTCAGCTAGTAGTTCTAAGGTTTTGGTGCAAAAACGAAGGCCCCATACGGGAGGCAACTAGCTTGTTCGCCCAGGCACGGGGAAAAGTGTTAATAAATTCTACAAGGCACAAACATTCATCATCTCATACAATAAGCGGCAATTATGTCACTGTTATAAGCAAAACACACAAGTACGAAAAACCTACTCGTAGTTATGAATGGAACAAAAAGATCAACAACATTACTTAGATCGAACTGAATCAAACAAAATAAAATAATCTTAAAACAGAATGAGCTGAACACAATAAATAAACAAATAAAATGTGTATAGTTTATGCATAACGTATCATAATTATTCGTAGTTTAAAAACAAAATATAACAGGGACAATTTTAATAAAATGATGGCGGAAATTCTCGAGATAACAAATTTAATAATAAACATTACAAATTAAGTATATTTACTAACCTGGGAAATTTGACGTCAAGCACTAACACACACCAGAGTCCAACTACCTGCTTTCCCATACGCAATCCCTCGTCTCCACTATATCCCGACTTATCTAAACCACCCCGCACCACGTCTTTCCTAGTGCGTCTTTATAGCCTAACCACTTGCTGTTTAAAAATCGGTATTAATATAAAAAATTGAAAAATTTGAAAATGAAAATGAAAATTAATGAGACACTTGAGTTTGAAGATGAGAAACAAAATGATCATTATTGGGGTAAATATCAGTAGTACATAGGTGCAAAATGTTTTCTAAATTAACGTTTGTAAGCCGAGTATGATGCTTATTTTTATTAATTTTCATGATTGAAAAAAGCTGCTCACATTTATACGTGCTTCCGAATGTGCAAGTTATTTTTCATGCGACAACTCTCAGGTGTAGATACTTTTCTTTGGAAAGGTATGTTCTATAAATTCGCTTAGTTCCACATCATCAAATTTAGACATCAAATATCAGTCTTCTTGAAGCTCGATCGGTGTGAATGATGTTACAAATGCACTAAACCAACCTAAAATTTTAAATAGTGTAACATGGTGGAAATATTGGGAATATTGAAGAGTTGAAAAATATTCAAACTAGGTAGGTAAATAAATATTCATAAAATCAGAAATAGCTTACAACATAAAATTATTTCTACCCAGAATTAAAAAAAACTAATTATTGTTGGACAATTACTGAGGATTTTTTAAATCCTGACAAAAAAATACTGATACTTATTATTGCGGTTGTGATTTTAAACACTGTAAGACCTATTTACTTTGTTTTCTATACCTTGTTTTAAGATAAAATGTTTATTCTTCATATGCATTTGCAGTAATTAACATTTTGTATTACTTTATTAGCTTTCTCAGTAAGTATTTTTTAGGTTTTAAAGTATCAGCACAAACACTCACACACAACACCTAACTGACCAAGCGCAAGATCAAATTCAAAAAACATTTTTGAATTGAATCGAATTAGAAGGGAAGCGGTTCTGGAAAATTAATTACGATTTTATACATAGGTACCTATTTGTAGATTCTAGATCTCAAGATAGATACCTAGCAGCACACAGCTGATGTGTAATATGTATTACTATATAAACCCCAGACTTCCTTATGACAGTTTCATTCAATTAAATACCTTTTGTATTATATTTAGTTTAGAGAAAATTATCATGAGATAAACATGTTTGTCAACAGTACCTACATCCGTATTTTAAAATCTTGGTCTGATATGCACGATATGCAGAAGCATAATATTGCGGAAAGTTTGTGGTTCTAGTTTCTATATTGTATTTACATCTATACATTGTGGTTTACAGTGCATTACAAAGAGTTAAAATTTACCGCGGTTAAATACAGTACCTATCATTTGAAACAACTATCAACAATCTAAATATTCAAGGCATTATTTACTTTGTATTAAGATATGATTTTATAATTTAACTTGAATAGCTGGTATGAAATGTCGTATTATAGTATAGTGCAGCTCTATGAGGTACGAAAAATATGGATCATGGTAATAAACATATGAAAAAATTACATCCACGGGAACGAGCTAATATATTTTCAAAAATCACCTTCTTGTAAGTACTTTTTGATCTAACAGGTTATCTAATAATTATTGAGTGTTTGTTTTAATTTTAACAACTCATTCTGGCAAATAAAGAATACATTGAGTACATATGAATATCCGAATTTGCGAAGAGTATCCTATATAACGTTTTACATTTTATAATGTATCACCAGTTTTATTGATTTTAGTGATTAAAATAAAGAATGTCCTGCTATATGTCGCATATCCATATAAAGCATACCTAGCATGGATTACATTTTTTAACAGAAAATGACATAAAACCATTTCTATGATCTTTGACAACGGATTAAATTTTGCTGTAGCCCCTTCTGATAAGATCTTAGATGATGTCGTGGCAGGGATTGAAGTTCAAATTCAATATCTGCCTGATTCATCCAAGGGTCTCGTCAGAGTGGCTTGCAGGAATCAAATTTCTAAAATAATTAATAACGTAGAAAATAAAAAGTCATGCTCAAAGAATCATAAAAAGATTATCAAAAGATTGCGCGAGAAAGACTGCTTTTATTTAAAAGCAGATAAAGGTAACAAGGTTGTTATTTTAGATAAAGAGGACTATTATGAACGGGTAAACATAATTAGTAATGGTCCTTATAAAGAACTTACTAGAAACCCTTTACCAAGAATGACCACTGAAATACAAAATTTCCTCAAATCATGTAACAACCTTATTACTCCACCTGTAAAGAACAGGTTACATGTATCTAACCCTACCGTAC